>JAEPRD010000215.1:0-42750 GCA_016758985.1 Mucor saturninus | reverse complement strand
ACTAAAATTTCGTTTGTCTGATTTTTTATTTATTTTGTCCAAAAAAGGTAAGTCAATGTCTGAAAGTAAATTTTGATTCGTCTAAAAAAAAATTAACATTTTCTGAATTTAAAGTGTGAAAACTGTATCCATCACCCACTAAATTTCTCCCCGAAGGTTGCTTTTCTCCTTTTTTTTTTTTTTTTTTTTTTTTTTTTTAGTTTTTTTTTTTTGCCCACTTGTATAAAAGGAAGTTTTTTATCTCTTATTATCCCCCCTTTCATCATTTTCTCTTTCTTAACATGACCCATTCATTCAAATCGCATTCATCCCGAACAACAAATAAAAGACAAGTCATGTCACCTCCATCTTCACCACTTGGAATAAATAGGTACCATAATTAATATTTGCGCTTTGTTTACGCCCAAACTAAAACAAGTATTTTTTTTATTTTTTTATAGAACGGTAACAAACGATTTAAACGAGGTTATTATGATATATCTGTTGCTATAGCAATAGTTTCTAAACAACCATAACAATTTTTTTTTATTGCCCAAAAAAAAAAAAAAAAAAGGTATACGATTGCGCATCACAGATCTCGGATCAATTACGACCTATTCATGCAAACGTACAACTACCAAGTATCAGTGAACTAGACGGAATGATTGATAATACTGGCAAAATGATGCGTGTCTTGGATGATGCAAAACAAACATGGTTCATTCCGTCCGTCACACAACATCGACCGGTTGTGTCAAATCCAGAATCAACTTCAAAGCGTTCTTTAAAACGACAGGTAACAACAACAACAACAACAACAAAAATATTAATATGTTTGTTTATTGACTTGATTAATTTGTACGCAGAGAACTAGCAGTAACGCACTACCTTCAAAGAACCAATGTCATTCATGTAAAAGGTATGCATATAATATTTAATAAAAATAAATAAAAATCTCACGCTAATATGAATATATTCTTTATTCTCGTGTAGTACTGAAACACCCGAGTGGCGTAAAGGTCCCCTTGGTATGTACATAGAATGTCAATTAAATAACAAAAAAAAAAAAAAAAAAAAAAAAAAAATCTGACTACCCAGCTCCCAATAGGCCCTCGCACTTTGTGCAATGCATGTGGTCTAAGTAAGTACAAGTGATACGATCCCTTCACGCAAATAAGAAGAAAAAAAAGGGAGACATACTAATTTCATTGTCTTGCTTCTTAGTTTGGACTAAGCTCTGTAAACAACAAGAAGAAGATGATAGTTCAAGAAGAAAGTTTAAAAATAATTCATCGACTTCTTCACCAGTCATTGTTGAGGATGGTAATTTCAATCCCCTTAATATTCTATTCTTGTCTTTCCTAAACAAATTTTTTTTTTACTTATAGGTATTAGCAGCAGTAATAATAGTAGTCCGGCCCTATCTTCATCTAGTTTAAAGGATAATAACAAAAAATACACCCTTTCCTTTTTATTGTCTTAGCCCTCCGCCTCCCCCTTTTATCTTTTGTTTTGTATAATATATTAAACGCTAGGGAATGTTGCTTGTACACTTCGCTTAATACGAAGCATTTCCTTGAAAGTATCTTCATTACCATGTTGAACTTCAAAGTCGTGCCATGTCTTCCAGAACCCGGGCTGTGTCTATTTAAACAGATTTAATAAAGAAAGATTTATCTCAAAAAAAAATTTCGTTGTTCGTGTTTGTACTTACTCTCGGATCAAATATTTGTGATGCAAATCCATAAATGGCACGTGCACGGTCAATTTCACCCAATTTTCTTTCCAGTTCGGCATATCTTAAACTCATGATACGCACATCTTTATCAGGAAGTGATTCGATAGCACGTTCATAAATCTCACGTGAGGCCATGATACCAAAGGATTCGGTGGCTTTAGCAATATAGTATTCAAACATCACCATACGGTCTTCATCGGCTACAGCCTTGGTTGCACGGTCATAGATACGCATAGCATGACGAGCTAAACCGTGTTCTTCTTCTAATTTACCATACATAAGGAAAATAGGCTTGGCATATTTAGGAGGACATGCTTCCAACGCTTGCTCAAACAAATCTCTGGCTCTTTCAAGCTTACTACCACCATAGCGCTTCAAAAATCGCTCGAGGTAAATATTCCACAATTCAAATGCAATTGGCCAGCCAAACAATTCAATACCACGCTCGTAGACCTTGAAGGACTCTTCAAAGTATTGGTTTTCCTCCAAAAAGGTAGCATAATTCACGATCACTTGAGGATTAGCAATACGTAAATCCATTACTTTATCATATACAGCCTTAGTACTCTCAATTGAGCCCACACTTTCTTCTAAATCGATATAGAAACTCCACAAACGCAAACTTTTAAAAACACGCTGTTGTACAGGAATGGATTCGTCATGAAAGTTCACCTGCTTGGGATTCACGCTTAGAAGCTTGGGGATTGCGGTGGCACGAGCCATCACATCCAAGGCCGCATCAAAATCATCATGACGGGTTTCCATTTCGGCATATTCACACCAGACTTCGGCCAAGTCATTCACATTCTTGTAATTCACCTTGACCGCCTTTTCGAAAATCGCACGCGCAGATTCAATATCCTGTCCGTCTTCATAAAATTTGGCAAATTTGGCCCATAATTCATGCAATTTACCATGAGCTCTTTTAGGATTGATGGTTTGAACAGCTTGTGTGTATGTTTCCACAACCTATAATCAATTTCCTTGGTTAGTCATGTCTACCCTTTCTCCTTCTTATTCCATTGATGATGTACCTTTTCCTTGTTATCACCCCAAAGAATAGCTCTTTGCTCCCACTCTAATACATTATTAGGGTTCTGTCTCAAAAGCACATCATTGACAAGGAAAGGACGACGATCCATTAAACGTTCGAATCTTAAAAGACGCAAATCTAAATCCAAATCCTCATCCTCATCCTTTTCACCAGCCTCTTCACGTTCAGCAGCCATCTCCATCTTGGTAGTGATCATTTCTTCCTCAAATTCGGCATAGGCGTCAAAGATGACTGTGAAATCTCGGACGGTCATGACAGTGGTGATACCTTCTTCAAAGATATCGCGCGCCTTTTCAATCTGCGCCATCTTGATCCAGTACATGGCTAAACGAGCGTAAAGTACGCCCACTTGATCTGTAAATCGTTTGATACCGCTACGAATAATGGGCTCTACTTGCACGCTCTTGATATCCTCACAGTGTTCGACTACAAGCTCACATAACTGTTGCCATAACTGATAGTGTGATTTTCCTCGTGCTGAAGCAAATTTGGTGTCGTTTACAATCTTTACAAGTTGAATAGCAGCTTCGTCATAGTGTTCAAGTTTTATCAGACTCTCAATGTAATTTTCAACATATGTGGGTTCAAACTATAATAAAAATAAAATAGTGTCAAAAAAGTTTTTTGCAAAAAATATAAATACCCGTTTTACCTTCAAATAACGACGGTTGATACGCAAAGCAGTTTCGCCTCCAGCTGCTTTAGCGAACTGCAAATAAAGATCCCAAATACGGCCATGTTGGGTGACGGGAAGTGCACGTAAAGCGTTATCAAAACTACGTCTTGTTTTCGTAATCATGGGTAAAGTCGTTAACAAACTGAGGTAATCAAGCCAAATTCTAGGCATCTAAAATATTTTTCAAAAGGAGGTTACTTTTTAAATAAGTGGACCCAATTCAATGCTTATAATCCATCTAATCATACCTTATTAAGTAAGACAAGAGCACGTTCGTATAAGGCAATGACCGCACTATACAGCGATTTATGTCGAACGGCATTCAATCCCTTTAGTTTCTCGCGTCGAATATCCAAGTATTGTTTCCATAATTTGTAAGAACCCGGTAATTCACTAAGGGCACGTTCATAGACAAAATATAATTCGGCGCTGGATCCATTACGTTTATGATCAATGTATTGTAACCAAACACGAAGTGAAAAGGGGCTTCGAAGCAATTCTTCTTCGTATGGTATATCGTGTTCGTTCTATCAGCAACATTTTTGTGTTGTTTTTAGTCTAGATTCATGCAAGAGTACTTTATAATCAAACCTTACAATCAAGAATTCTTCGTGATTGGCCACCATGTTGAAAAATGTTGAAAAAGAAAAAAAAAAGAGGTATCAAAAAATGAAAACTTGTCATGAAATCCCGAATGTCCAATTTTCCAAAAAAAAAAAAAAAAAAAAAGTGACGTCAGCACTTTCTGGATGTAAGTAAAAGATGTCAAGATGTGCATAAATCATTGATAGTTTATTTAAAAAAGACGTATGTACCAACGAATTTCTCTTTATCAATACGTTTAGATATTATATTCATAAGAAGTTGGCAATTGTCATGCTGCACAATCAATTTTATTAGCACTTTTGTCTATTTAGTTGTATGTATTGGAACTTTATTTTCGGACAAGCTATCATTTTTTTTTTTGAAAATAAAAGTATACTTCCTACTAGCAGTAAACGGACTTTTGGGTCATTGTAAAAGATATTCTGACAAGCATTAACAGTATCCAGACAGAGACTTTCTGCGCTGAGAATACCACAAGCTGAGTGTCAAGGAACCTAAAGAGGAAGGTGATTTCATTTCCACAAGTGTATTGAGAACAAGAGAGTATCAACACATTGGCAGAGTTTAAAAATAAAAAACGCGCATACTAAAAACGAGCCGCTCTTTCAATCGCGACAGAAGTCAAATCCCAAATACAATTTCTTCTGTGAAATTTTCTTTCATACATGTTTATGCCCCCTTTATGATCGTCTCGTTAAATGGAGTAATGGTAGTGATTGATTTGTATGTTCATATTCTGTTATTCTTGTTACTGTGAATGTGGTGAAAATAAAAAAAAGGCTTGTCAGATATCTAAAGTAACTGCCCGACGTATTTGTATGTGGTTTAAAACAGGACTTTTATTTTCTTTTGATGACATACAATCATAATATATATGAGACAACTTTAAGTAAAATAATACTTGTGGATAAATAGGAAAAGAGAAGATTGTCATAATTTAAAAAAAATTATTTCATTTATTAACATTTGTAATCCATACCCGAGTTCCAGTGAACCTATAATAAAAAGAGTGGGAACCCCTTTGGATGGCCAAGTGCAAAATTTTTAAAAAAAATATACCCTCAGAGGAACAAATAACGCATGTAGCCCTTCATCATATTGGTATAAATAGAATAATGACTTGCCTAAGGTCATTAGCTAAATGATCGGGGACCCAAGAATCATTTGCTGTATAAAAAAAAAAAATAATAATAATAAAAAAATAAGAGGAACTGCAACAAAATCTCTTTATATGTTTACCAGAACTTGCCCAAGGTGATTTGCCTTTGATACCCTCCTAACCCTACCCAACAAGCGCAAAAAATAAAAGTGTGCCACCAAGAAACACCTTTTATATATATAAAAAAAGAGGTGTGGCTGTTCACCTCCCAACAGTTTGACTTGCTAAAGGTCAAAAGACTGTTATGATAGAGATTTGTATGCAGAACCAAGTATAAAAGAGCTACGGTTATTTTATCTAAACTTGCCTAAGGTTTTTCTTTATCGCAGTCGGCTGGACCAAGACCTACTGCATCTATTTTATAAATACGGGCGTTAGTAAGAAGCTAAAAAAGTATGTCTTCAAAGCATGTACTTTACCTTACACTTCCATGAAAAATTCAAGATGTTTATTTGCTAACGGGAAAAAAGAGAAACACTTTTTTTTGCCAGGGTAACAAATTTTATACTTTTCCCACTTGGCTTACCAAATCATATTTTACGTCATATCAAGATGTAAACAATCTTAAACACTTTGAAAGTGTGAGAATACATTACATGCAGCTTTTTTTTTTTATAGGTAGCTGACTTTTAAACTAGCCAATCACCTATGATGCTTATTAATATTTTGTTTAATACAACAAAGGGACTAGTTTATTGCGAGATGGAGACCAGGAGCCTGAGTAATACGTTTTATGATGAAGGCTACTTGGCGCATTCAAAGAAAAATATTTATGAGTAGAGAGCCGGTGTTGGAGGTGGTAAACGAAACGTTGTTAAACAAGAAGGCCCAACATGATGACCAAATTGAATCAGGAGTAGCAGTAAAAGCCATTCGCGGAGAATAGATTCTATTGTATCTATATGAGAAAGTACTTGAAGAATAAAGTAAAACTGCTCCAATGAGAAGGTAGATTCAGAGGGACTAACATATGATTTCCACATACGTTGCCAAACTTGTAACTTCGATGGACAAATGAAGAGAAAGCGAAAGTCGATACCTCAAATGAAACAAGCAGGCGTTGGAAAATTATTCGGCAAAAATCTATTAAGGAGCGAATGATAAGGAAGTTTTTTGTGGATCAGTCAATGCCAGATATTTCGACCTGGATGAAATAACGCAGTAGCCAGAATCGAGACCAAGAGAAAGACAGCTCAAAAGAATATTGTGGAGGCAGTAATGATGATGGGGAGACTGAATAGAGCATATTCGACGAAATCACTTGGTAGTGAAGTGCTCAGAGGGACAGCTAAAGTCATGGGCAAAACCAATAACCTGTATGAATGAAACTATACTGACAGTTTAGTTGTTGGTGACTTGTGTAAAAGGATGTAGATCACAACTAGCAAGCCCAGCAAGAATAAATCATAAAAAAAAAGGAGGTCAGAGTAATTTCACTATAGGACACTTTACGAGAGGTTTTTCGCAAGTCTTGCGGAATAAACGAATTCTGGGGTTTTGAGAGGACAAATGCCCATATTAAAAGTAAAGGCAGTACAAATAGTGAGGGATGCTGTTGCTTGGCTTAAATTTGCAGATGAAAGGACTAGGGATGACAATAGAATTACAAGCATGTGGAAGAGCTAACAGCAACATCTGTCACGTTGTGAGGAGGGAGATCATAGCTTTAAGAGGTAAAGATAAGGCACTGGTTAATTTACGGACGAAAGGAGATCTACGCATTGGAAACAAAAAAAAATCAATGGTCCAGTTGTATAGCAGGTGTATGGAGCAAGCGCTTTCAGAATATGTATAAGCATCGCTTAAAGATTGCTTCGTCTTGCAAGCTAAAAAAGCGATTTCAAATGTGAAGAAAGCACCATTGCTCAGAGGAGATAAAAGCCAGTTGATCACATTCAGTTCACAAATAAATTTTATAAAAATACAGCTCACAGTCGGATTGAGACCCAATACTATTAAAATATTCACTTCAAGGTGATATATATATGTATATATATATTTGGCTAACGATTACCGCATTTTTGATAAATGTGTAAAAGATGATAAAACAAGAACAAAAAAATAGGCGAGACATTGTAACATTAAATATGGTATAATGACAAGTAATAGTCTGATTGAAAAACATCTACACCAAAAGATAGTGAGATGTGTAAATTATGTGTCTGTGTGTTCAATATGTATTTAATCATGAGAAAGAAGAATTAAGGTCAATACTTACCCCCACTTTATCATTACCATAACGCACACTGAGCGGTAAAAGAGTAATGCTGACACCGAATGTGAAATACAGCGCTGGCTCTTCAGGTGCCACTTAGAATCTCCCTTATTATTCCACACGTTGTTTTTTGTATGTCTATTAGTTAGTAGATTTACATTTGCATTCATCTCTTATTACGGAAGTGGTCCAATAACATGAAGCACGTTCGTAATTATAGAACCTGAATTCTATAGTTGATATTGTAGACTAATTCTAAGTTTAGACGATCTTTTATATAAATAGATCAGACTAAAGGATGACACCGTTGTAAGTACATTTATGTATCATGTAATTACTATAAAATGTACGCTTATGTTCAGATGCCTTCTATAAAATTGAAAGTTAGGCATGGGCATAATAAATTTTTGAGAGGGTAACAAACATATATTTTTTTTTTAATTTTCGTTATGTGGGTGTTTGCATCTAGAGTGCAGCATCCGAAGCCGTCCGCTCACGTTTTAGAGGTAAGGGGGATGAGAGGAGGGGGGAATATAATATAATCCATGTATGAGCATGATTTATTAAAAGCGCACGTTTTGTAAATACAATAATAAACAATATCCGCAGTGCATAAAAATTAACATTTGTAAGATCAAATAATTGTAAAATGAACTCATATATATTCTTTTGTATTCAAAAAGGAGGATACGTAAACATCCAAGAATTTCTTTATTTGAAGCCTTGTTAAAGATATAATCTATTTCTGTGTACAAGTGTGGTTGGTTAGATGCGCGCGATTGGATGCACAACCTGTACTAGTTTTGAATTGATTATACTCATTTACATCGGTAGATAATGAAAATAGATGTGGGTAATGATGTATCGTGTTTAGCGTAGCCTACCATTTAATATTATTTGAAATAAACTGAGAAAATGTTATTGTTATCATAAAGTCCTCTCACCTTTACATCTCTCTTACACCTCCAAAGATAAATTTACACTAATGGCGGATTTAGAAATAGATGGGAGATGGTGTGTGCCTTAATATCTTTATTACACCAAAAGAGAGAGATGGCTAGAACAAACAAAGCTATTATTATCTCTTGTGCGACCTATCCAAGTTTCAATGTTTATTTGCAGATGACAAACGGGGGGTTAAATGTTCTCCTATGTCAATTAAATTAGCACGCTCTTTTCATTATTCTGTTTTTGCCTCTTTCCCCCTTCATATAGAGGAAATAGAAACACGTTATGAAAAGGACTGGAAATAATTTTATACTTTTGCCACTATTTTTGGATTGACATGTACGAGATAATGAACGATCAGTTAGTCATAATAAAAGTTGTCTCCTTGCGCGGATATGGTGTTACGTCAAGATAGGAGAAATGATGTGCAAAAAGAAAAACAGACGGATATGCAGAAAATCATTACATGTTGTGTAATTTAGAAAAAAAAATGAGAGTCTTGTTAACTAAGCAACAGAAAGAGAAACAAAGGGGGTTATGAAAAGGAGTTATGACTACCAAGATCCAAACATGTCAAAATTGTATATAAAGGCTCACCAAAAGGTCTACTTCTTTTTTTTTTAATTATTTAAGTCTTTTCTCTACTCAAGCCTTTTTAACTTATTATCAACAATGAAGCTCACCTCCGTTCTTTTCCTCGCTGCCTTTGTCTTTGTCTCTGTCTCTGCCCGTCCTTGCGACAAGGCTCACCACAAGCATCACAAGAACAATAGCAACACTGAGGTTAAGGTAAACAAGGAAATCAGCAACAAGGAAACCCATAACACCAACGTTCATAATGTTGACAACAGTCAAAACAATTCCAAGACCATTACTCAAATCGACGAGGGTGATAAAAATCAATCCAATGGTGTCAACCTTAACCTTTTGGGTAAATCTTCTAGCACCAAAAGTACCACCCAAAATGCTACTATCAATTAAATTTAAAGAGTATCTTGTAACTTCTCTTCTATCGTATTTTTATGTACATCACACAATTATAAAAAAAAATAAACATTCCATATTTTTTTGTGCCAAAAAAAAAAAAAAACTTTTTTATTTCGATTTCGTGGCACGATGATCGGGAAGGGTTTCCAAGGTTTAAATAATTTTTTTATTTTCTTTTACAAAAAAAAAAATGGAACTCTTTTCGATAATTTGGCAGTTTCTGCTACTATGGGTTTTACTTTACGTGGTTGTATTTTTATTACAAATCGTCACCACACGAAAAAAACAAGTTCCCTCGAAACGAAAGCAGGGCAATGCAGCTTTACTACCTACTTTCTCGATTCTCGTGGATGAACCTCTCGAAAGAGACCAATGGTCCATCAAATTATTTCAAATCAAATATACCACACAACGCTTAAATAAATTATTCAGCAACATAACAGCATATGCCCCTCGCTTCTGGAGAGTTTGGTTCACAATAGGTGTCATGGCCGCTGCTGTTCTCATGGTCGTGGGCATGGGCGTGATCTTGTTTGCTGGCATCAAAATCATGGCAAGTCTAGGTCAACTTATCACACCTTCTTCCTCTGCTCATCAGAAACGTGAATTAGTTCAAGACGATCAAGTATTTTTACCCATGGTAAGCAGAAACAACATAAATAATAAAAATCATGCCCTTAATTTCCACATGTACATATTTAGATACCCGGTGTTACTTTACCAATGTCACATATCGGCTACTATTTATTAGCATTAATCATCTGTGGCCTATTCCACGAGGGTGGACATGCCATTGCATCCTACAGTCAAGGCGTACCTATTCAAAGTTCGGGTATGTTTGTCATGTATTTATACCCTGGTGCATTTGTCAATATTCCAGATCAACAATTACAAAACTTGGATGCATTGAAACAATTAAAAATCATGTGTGCAGGTGTATGGCATAATCTTGTTTTATACGCTTATACCTCCATTTCTTTAGCTGGTGGGCTCAAATTACTCCTCTTAATTCTCGGTTGGCAATCATTGGAAGGGCATGGTGGTGTTAGTGTGGTACATATTCGTGCTAATTCCCCTTTGGCCCCTCATCTTCCCGCTTCCACCATAATTTATCAACTGGATGATTTCCCTTTAACCAACAATATTCAGGATTGGAACACACATTTATTTTATGAGGATGGTAAACATGTTTCAACACAAGGCTTTTGTACAGCGAAACCCGTCGAGGATTATGGTGATGATTGTTGTGATATTGATGATGAATACCCATTTGGTAAATCCACGAACGCCTCTATTTCTTGTTTCAACACCTTCCCATCCAAACAACACGTAAGCATCTTGTTATAGTCCTTCAGTATATATATAAATATTCTAATCTTTACATATCAGAATGAAAAGGTATGTTTGCCAACATTGGAAGTATTGTCATCTACCCATCCGGATCGCTGTTATAAACCGACAGATTGTCCCGGAACAGACATGAATTGTGTGACACCGTACACACCTTCAGCGGCTGGACAAGTGGTACGAATCTATGCTCGATTTCCTAGCTGGTTGGATGGACACGAAAAAGTCTTTATATTTGAAGGCGAATTAGTCGATATCTGGGAGAGTGGTAAACGAATAATATTTTTCATGGACGCGTATTTATTTATTAATGATGTCTATTAATAGTTAAAGTTAGTATATTAATTCCTCGGTTTAGAATATTACCATCTGCGTTGCCACATATTTTAGAATTACTGCTAAGGTAAACAACACATACACAAACAGATGGGGCCACGTATTTATCACTTAAAATAATAGATATATTTCTTCATTTACATTGGCCTTGGCCATGTTAAATATCTTGCCCGCCTTCAAGTTGGATGGCGAGTTTGCACTTGAACAATTCCTAATCTTGATATTACAATCAAAAGAGCCTGCTAGTCAAATCACCACTCGCACTGTAGAGACACAACGATTTACACGTAAAGTTCATGATATTGTTGTCAAAGTGACCTCGGTTGTGGTAGGCTTTGTGATTATCGGTAGTATCTTGGTTGGCTTGGTATTTTCATCTACAGCGAATTAAAAAAGTAACACCAGCTTTCCCAAACCAGTCACCAACTGCAAATAAGGATGTTCCATGTGTAATGTCTTTCGAGGTGCTATTTATATTTTATTTTTTTTTACTTTCCTCTCCCCCCCCCCTTTTTTTTTTATTTATTTCAAGCTTTCTTTTGTACTTCTTTCTCTTTCTTTGTGCCTCAATAGAACGACAAACAATAAAGAAAAAGGCCCACCATGATGAACTTATTTCGGCTCAGTGCAGACATGATGCATTTGGCATCCATCTTGATTTTATTAGCAAAGATTAAACAAAGCCGTTCTTGCGTTGGTCCGTTTTATTTTTATTTTATTGCTACTTTATTGTCTAACACCTTGTATTAGGCATCTCACTCAAGACGCAAATTTTATTCTGTATTGTATTCTTGACGCGATATATTGATGTTGTATATAAATTTCACTCTGTATATAATACAGCCATGAAGATATTCTTTCTCGCTTCGTCTATTTACGTCTTGTATTTAATGAAGGTCAAATTCAAGGCAACCTATGATCCCAACCTCGATACCTTCCGAAACGAATATTTACTTGTATTTGCTGCTGTCTTATCAGTTTTACTTTGTTACGAATACACCGTGATCGAGGTAAACTATTTATTATCACGAAAATTAAAAGGGGGGCGAGTGGATGTTAAATAATAAAAATAGGTACTTTGGTCCTTCTCTATTTGGTTAGAATCAGTAGCCATTTTACCACAATTATTCATGTTACAGCGTACAGGAGAAGCAGAGACGATCACCACTCATTATATTTTCGCACTAGGTGCCTATCGTACACTTTACTTGTTTAACTGGGTTTACAGATACTATTACGAAGAGAAATATACCGTGGATTGGATTGCTTCTTTAGCAGGCTTATTGCAAACTGCCTTGTATAGTGATTTCTTTTATATTTATTACGTCAAGTATGTGGTGATAAGCAAGGGTTTATTACGTATTTAACTTTAGTACTAACCTGTTTCATTTTTTTTTTTTTTTTTTTTTTTTTTTTTTAATAGGGTTGTGAAGGGTCAAAAGTTCGAATTACCAAAGTAAGTGGATACATAAAACAGAGAGAGAGAGAGCGAGAGAGCGAGAGTATGTGTCTGTGTGTATGTGCATAAAACTAACTTTTTATAATAGGAATGCTTAAAAGGTGCTTTTTCTATACACCCCCCAAAAAAGTTGTATTTAAACTGAACTTGAAATCATAATAAAAAAAAAACTGAAATTCTTCTTTCTGCATCTTTTCGTATTTCTTTCTCATACAATTAACATCAAATGTTGCAAGATACTCACCCTTTTACAAAAGTCGAAAACAAAGATTATACTGAATTAATCGAAGAGCTAAACCAAATGGTTATCAAGGATGACCCCGAAGACCTACTGCAGTATTGCACAACCTTCTTTTTAAATAAACTACAGCATGAACGCGCAGAGACTCGTCATTATGATGAGCATCCACTCGGTATGTATATTATATCAGTGACATAATATATGTGTATATATAACTCATCCTATACTAGGTAACGGTGGGAACGGTGGGTTTAGTTATTCCACGGATACCGGTGGTATGAACTCAGTGGAAGAGGAGGAGGAGGAAGAACGAGACACGGTAGATGAAATGCCTTCCATATCCGGTCCTCCACCCAGTAGTCGGGGAAGACGTACATCAGTCAGTGCAGAGTCTTTACAACCCTCTCGACCCAGTCAAGAACATATCAAAGTCTATATTCCCAAAAACCTGGAACAAAGTCTCCACATTCGTGCCGCCATTGAGAATAATTTCTTGTTCAAGAATCTCGATGAAGAGCAATATACCGATGTCGTAAACGCCATGGTGGAAAAACAAGTACCCGTCAATACACATGTCATTGAACAAGGCGGCGTGGGTGACTACTTTTATATTGTCGAATCCGGTCAATTGGATTGCTTCATCGATGGTGTCAAGGTCACTTCATATGGCCCAGGTGGGAGTTTTGGCGAATTAGCCTTAATGTACAATGCGCCACGTGCAGCCACTCTCATCGCCGTCACAGACTGTGTTTTATATGCTCTTGATCGTGTTACCTTTCGCTCCATTTTAATGGAAAATACCGCTCGTAAAAGACGTATGTACGAACAATTCTTAGAAGAGGTGCCAATCTTTAAATCTTTGGAAGTCCATGAACGTCACAAAATTGCCGATGCACTTGAGCCTTTAAAATTCAGTGATAATGAAGTCATCATTCGTCAAGGTGATGTTGGTGATAACTTTTATTTGGTTGAAAGCGGTGAAGCCGTCTGTTACAAGCAGTTACCCGATGGCACTCAAAAAAAAGTCATGGTTGTCAAAAAAGGCGACTACTTTGGAGGTAAGTTTCTCTCTTCCCAACAACAGCAACACTGGCTGTGTATGTGTATTCATGTTTTATTTTCTGTTGTCAATTTGTAGAACTGGCCTTGCTAAATGATGAACCACGTGCCGCTACCGTGGTTGCCCATGGAAGACTTAAATGTGCCACACTGGGGAGAAAAGCATTCATTCGACTTTTAGGTCCTGTCATGGATATTCTGAAACGCAATTCTGAGAATTATCATGCTGTGCTTTTACAAGCTAATCCCGCATAAAAAATTGTACAATAAATCATTAATTATTCCTGAGTAAAATTATCGAAAGTTATATATTCTGCTGTTGGTTATGAGACATCCAATTTATGCGCCCTCAATATTTCAGCTTTGTCTACGTATTTAGATAATCAACATAACATTTTAAAGAGTTTTGGGCATTTTTTTCACCCTGACTATATAAAAAAATGCATCTCAGTACTCAATGTTGCAAAGCAACTTTTCAAGTTTCCACAATTTGTGGAAAAAAAACCCATAATCTGATTTTTCTGTGATCGAAATTACAGGTTTTACTCCTGGCAATCAAAGTAGTTTTAAAGAACTACTGTCGTATTTGGGTACGATTCACTTAAGAATAAATAAACAAATCGTTTAAATAAATAAAACTATGAAATTAAAACAACCTTTGATGTTGCATACCAGCATACGCTTGTATACTGCTATACCACTTCTTCAACTACAAGTACATATTTCTATATTAAATATTGAATGATTGGCCCAAATATAATATACAAATGACAGTTGGATACAGAATGCTATACCACTGAGTTACGATATCACCGATCGAGAAGAGAATCTTCTCAGATCAAATCAAGAATTATAAGAAAGAGAAACTTAATATTAATAGTTCTCTCAATGGCTTAGCTACCCAGAGAGAGAATAGAACAGCTATTAATATAAATTGTTCATTTACTTATATATTGATATAGTTATACTGCTGATAAAGAGTATAAAGAAATAGTGTATGAATTAATGGATACCTATCTTCTACAACCAAATATACAAATAACGATAAGACATTTTATATTTGGGATCGTATTTTATTCATTACAAAGATAATGAATAAATGATCAACTATAATGTTCTACTGCCAATTACACTTGACAAACAAGTATGCATCTTTTACAGTAACCGTTGCATGATCTGATAAATATGTGTCTAGTAACACTAAAGATTTATTCGAGTACTCATGTTCCCGATCTGTTGATATGGGACAACGTTAACTGGAAACAATTCTAACGAGTAGTATTCCTTTAACCCAAGGCGGGAAACAAAGTATAGATCTATTCCAAAACCAGAAAGGTTGACTCATCATTAAAACTCAGGAGAGTTGTGCAATATAAAAAGGATCAATTATTTTCATAGCAGCAGAGTTCTTTGAGTCTATTTTTACCTCGAATAAAGATATACTTTTATCTCATTACTTTTCTATTGTAATATTTTGTCAAATACCACAAATCACATAAGCTTGGAAAGACGCTTGATGATTTGATTCTTAAGCTATTAGCAGAAGAAACCAACAAGATGTTTCCTAAAAAATGGGAGAAATTCTTAAACAAAAACGGAAAACATAAAAGTATAGACGATTTTCGCTCATCACTGTCATCAAAACAGTTACCAACAGGTGTGATTCCGATTGTCAAAGCAAAAATCGAAGTTATGCTTAGAAGAAATGAGGTAGAGAGCATGTCAGCAGAAGACATACCCTCGTCTGGTATGTGGCTACATCGAAAAGTTTCAAGCCTAAAAACACAAGAAAAGCTGTCGATTGAACGCTTAATAAATAACTACATGGAGGTATTAAAAGATAATTATAAAGAACCAGCTGTTGAACATGAGCCAGAGCCCATAAGCGATGAACACGAATCTAAGCCCGATGGACTTACTGACTTTACCAAACCTGAAGACATAATCAGAACGGTGGGAAAGACACTTAAAGGAGTTATCAACAAGAATTTTGACTACAAAACATTAAAAGATCATCTGGAGCAATTGCAGAACTCTTGCCATGCATCGATTTATGGTCTGTCTAAGGCTTTGAATGCGTTGATTCATTTAATCATTACAGGTGGATTAGATTCAGACATAAATACACACGACGTTTTTAGATTCAAAGATGTTGATTTTAGTAATGACGGTATCGGGGAAACCGAAAAAGATCATGTCTACTTAAGCGAACAGTCCTTGAAATCCTTGTGCGATGAAAAAACGTTTTCTTACAATGGATTTTGGAATATTATGTCGCACTGTATTGGAGAAAAGTTTCCCAACAAAAACACTGAGTAAGCAATGTACATACATCTTTAATAGATCACTTGACTAAAACACCCAATCCATAATTGTAGTATTTTAAAGGCTATTATGTAGCAACTGAATTCGAATGATGCTTATCATTTTACAACTACTCCCGCATTAGCCAGTGCATGCAAGCAGTACTTTGTAAATTTCAAAAATATGTGGTCACATAACCAGTATAGACATGATTTACGAGTTTGTATCACATTACTTCTTCGTATCAACCTTGCAAGGAGTAGGTTTTTTAATAAAAAGAAATATGAAGCGAAGAAGATTGATGATTCCAAGAAGAGCCAAGTTGTATCCAAAAAAATTAAAGCAAAGAAATCATTAGCACAAAAAATGGAAGCATTATTCAAGTTGTTAATCAAGTTTCAAGGCTCAAAATACAGAAAAATGCATTGTATCGCGAAAATTCTAAAAATTTTATTTTCCAGTACCGATTGTACAACTCCTCCATACTATGATGATAGAAAATCCAATGACGAAAGTCCAGGGGTTACGGATGCAGAAAATAAAGATGAGCATAAAGAAGGTACGCTAATAAAACGGATGTGTCCAGCTAGGAAACTCAAGAGCTTTGCCAACCAGTTTCTGTATGTAGATCGTCAATCAAGCGATAACAAGGATGATGATTTTGTGGTGTCCGAAGACACCATCGTCCTGGACAATGCTACCATCAATAGAGATCTCACTGCTAGAGAAACGAATGCTTTAATTGCAGTTGTAATGATGCTTTGCGGTTCAGAAACAATTGAGGGTGATGTCAGTCCTGAGTATATTAAGAGACAACTTTATAAAGACAAGCAGGAAACCATACCACAAGAAGCTTTAGTATTATGCTCCAAAGTTGTCAATAATCTGAGGAGGATATCTCTGAAAAAAGATGCCGAGGCTTCTTTCATCAATTGTTATAAAATGCGGTATTTACGGAATGTCTTGTTGAACTTTGCTGGCGCAAAAACAAAATTCAAGAAAGGACGCTTTTATCCTGTAATAGAAGAGAAGCGCGTATCATCGGTTTTTGTAAATTATGCTACTTTATATACTTTGTTCTGTAAAGATTACAATATTTTCAATTCTGAAGGTGATAGGTTTACCAGCGTACATGACATCAAGGAGACCCAAGACAAACAGTTTGTTTTCAAAAACTTTTTTGATTGGTGTACAGTAGATCGAATAATGAAAGAACAAAAGATGACTTTTGGCTTCTCATTTTACTACTTTAATCAATATAATTTGCAGTTTGTTGGGTTGAAGAAATCCATAAACAAAGATTTGCAGAAAACCCCCATCATTAACCAGGAGCAGCCCTGTTTGGTTATTGACAACAGTCAAATCGAAAAAGAAATCAAACAACTTAATGATGCGATAAAAATTCAAACGAAAGAATATGCTGCATTGGATAAATCCATTCGAGTAGAAGAATGGAACAGAATGAATCTTGGTAGATCTTTTCGCGCAAAGAAGAAGTCTAATCACCCATGGGATACCAAATTGTACAAGCAATTAAAAGAAAAGCGATCAGACTGTGACAATATCTATTCCCAACTGCGAAAATTGAATTCATCACTTAAAGACCTACGATATAGGATGTTTGCTCTCACTAAAGCAAGGCATAGGCAGTCTTTACCGATATCGACAAACTCATTTCAAATACCAGATAAAATGAAGGCAGATCTAAAAAATAATCGTTTGTTGATTCAAGGAGTGGATCCTGGAATTGTGACAACGGCGGCAATTAGTTGTGTGAAATCATCTACTCTGTTTGAAAGCCTCAACAGATTTCAAATGTTAGAAAATCATGAGCCGTGCACCATACCAATATCTAACCAGAAGGGTTATGAATATGACTACACAGCAAATAAAATCAATCAGGCTGTACTATCAAATACACATAGATTGCAAAGAGAGAAGAAGAAATATGACATAGAAAAGAATTTAGATTCACTAGAAAAATCCGTCTAAACACTTACCATAAGAAACACTACTCTGCCACAAGAAGAGATATTTTTTCTTATCATGGTTGGAAGCGAGGTTCCATTCTTTCTTTTGTCGGTAACTGGTCCGGAAACGGAGCATACATCCGTGGGCATACACGACGAAGCATGAAACCGATTCTAAATCGATTCAATTCTGTTGCTGATGATCATATCGCTGTAGTAGACGAGTTCAAGTCGACCATCACTTGTAGCTCTTGATTTGAAGTCACCACGAAACAAGTGGTGAGTTGGAAAAAAAAGGGTGAAAAGAATTAAAGGCGCCGTTACATGTACTAATCATAACTGCCCAAGAAGACTGTCGCCAACAAGACGTACGACAGTAAATCGAGACATGAATGGCGCAATTAACATCGCACTCATTGGCTTTTCTTGTGTGGTTTCAAATAACTCATTACCACTTCCACCTTTTCGAAGAGGTACCTATAACGCCAACAAGTAAGTATAGTCATTCTTAAAGATATATAGATCTTTATTAAAAGTCACCCATGGTAGGTTCAACTTGTCACACCATTATCAATGCGCCAGTTTGGCGACATTGGAATCCCCGGTTGTTCCGGAGACTTAATATCGTGGATATGCCCCCCAGGCATGTCACAATTTCCATATATGAATTGAAAAGTGTAACCATGGACAGACACATTTGCAGTGAGAATCCATTATCACATAATTTTTTTTTGCTGATAAATTGATAACGGCATTTTTGTCATCCTGATTGATAAACACTTCTTGTTACCTCAATAACATACCACCTAAACATACACGAAACATCCACTTTTATTTTTTATTTTAATGCTACTGATCATTCCGCTTATAACGGACTACATCCGATTATAAACATTACGACAGCTTTGGCATGATGTCTTTTTGTTTACACAAAAAATAGTGATACACGTATAGTTTGTTTATAGACATGTATATTTTGTTCAAACATGTATATTTGTGTACATCACTTTTTTAAGCTTTCTTTTTTTTTTTGACAGATGGGGAGGATGAAAAATTCATTTCTGGGTTTTGATTATGGCACAAGAATGATGAAATATTCGCCTTTCATTCTGACATTTTTTTTTTATTCATGCTACACATACGAGGATCGACGGATAGGTGTGTGACTATAAATAAATAAATAACAAAAAAAAAAAAAAAAAATTGCGCTTGATTGAACGGTAATGTCGTCTAATGTTTATGAACAAATTAAAGTCTCGGTTTTTTTTATTACTTGTTAGATGATGAATGTCGCCATTTCCGACCTCCCTTTTTCCATCCAATGAAAATACTTGGACTTTTCCTGTTTGACCAATCTTTTTAGAAAGAAAAAGTCAAAAATGCTGCCAATCACGCTATATCAATACCGGACACTGAAATTTAACGTTTATTGGCTAATGTATGCCTGATGGCACAATGATGATCCAATCAAAAAGCTTAGATATTGTGTGTTTCTAAATTTTTTGTTGTCTATGTATGCTCCTCTTTTAATTTTTTTTCCATCTTTTTTTTTTGGTTCCCCTATATATATATAATTATTTTCTTTTAGTTCTTTCCTTTCTCTTATACATTTTCGATCCCCCTCACTCCTTCTATTTACCCCGTCTTATACAAAAAGGCCCACCTCTCTTTCTTTTTCTTTTTTCTTCACCATGAACTGTACAACCAAAATTCCCACCTATTGCTACAGACATAGTCCCGAATTAATCAAGACTCGTAACAAGGAAGATGTGACCACGCTGCATTTACAACAGGTAAAAAACGATAAAAATAATCGAAAATAAATCACTTACTAATATTTTACAAAAAGGAATTGAGCTTATTACCAGCACAAACCCAATTAGAAATTTCCACACTTTGGTCTACTTTTCAAACCGCCAACAAAGAGAGTCGATTATTAATGCTAAAGGGTATATTAGCCTCTTCCTGCACACCTCAACTTTCGTTTATTTCCAACGCCGTCAAACCTTTATTACGTACCGATTTCACTGCAGTTTTCCCTTCCGAAATCACCAAACATATATTTTCTTTACTCGACGCTTCCTCGCTCTGTTCAGCTGCTCAAGTCAATCATCATTGGAAGAACCTGGCTGACGATGACACTTTATGGCATCACATGTGCGAACAACATATCAATAAGAAATGCACCAAATGCGGTTGGGGTTTACCTCTCCTTCAAAAACGTAAAGTTATTCGCATTAAACGTGCTCGTGAGGTCGAAAGTGATGCCATGTGTGAAGACATCCCCGCTGCAAAACGTCTCGATCGTCGTCGTCCCTGGAAAGATGTTTACAGTGAGCGTCTTGTGGTCGGTCGTAATTGGCGTCGTAATCGGTCCGCTACTCAATCCTTTTCAGGTCAACATAAAGGGGGTGTCACCTCTTTACAATTCTGTGAGGCTCAAAATATCTTGATCACCGGCTCCTATGATAAAACTGCTATCGTTTGGAATTTGGAAACTGGTGAAGTCTTGAGAAAATTAGAAGGCCATGCTCGTGCTATTCGTACACTTCAGTTCGATGATACCAAATGTGTGACGGGTTCAATGGATCATACTTTACGTATTTGGAATTATCATACAGGTCAATGCATTCGTACTTTGGAAGGTCATACTGACGGTGTCGTTCATCTTAACTTTGATTGTCGTATCCTGGCAAGTGGTTCTGCCGATGCCACCATCAAGATTTGGAACTTTCAAACAGGTGAATGCTATACTTTGACAGGTCATACCAAGATGGTGAATCATGTCAGCATTCAAAAGAACAGCACTACCTTGATCTCCAGCTCAGATGATGGTTCTATTCGTATTTGGGATCTCGAAAAACGTGCCTGTGCTCGTGTCCTCAGTGGTCATATGGCTCCCGTTCAAGCTGCCATTCCTAGTATGCCTGGTTTCTTGCACTCTTTTTTCAAGCCCGTCGTCAAACCTCGTAGAGCTATTAGTCCTATCAGTAGTAGTAGCGACGAAGAAGAATTACCAGTTGTCTTGAGACGTCGTGGTAGTAACTCAAGCAATACAAGCACACGTAGCGAGGATTGTGATCGCCGATCATCCGAACAAGTGGTCATTTCTGGTTCGTTGGATAATACCATCAAGGTCTGGTCTTTAGAATCCGGTGAATGTTTACAAACTTTATTTGGTCATGTTCAAGGTATTTGGACATTAGCCTATGATAAATTGCATATGGTGTCTGGCTCGCATGATGGTAGTTTAAAACTCTGGGATATCGAAAGTGGATTACCAATGCATTGTTTAGAAGGACATGCATCGGCTGTCACTGCTGTGGCTCTCAGTGATACCAAAATCGTCAGTGCTGATGATCAAGGTGAAGTACGAATCTTTGACTTTGGCTGTAAATAATCTATTCCCCCCCTTTCATTACACACATATGTACATTTTAATAAAATTCCCCCCATTGTTTGCATAAAAAAAAAATTTTTGTTTTGTTTATCAAAGATTACGTAAGAATAAAGAGAGAGAGAGTGTGTGTGTGTTTAGGAGAGAGCGAGAGTAATAGAGGGAGTGAGTGAGTGAGTAAATTACTCTTGACCGAAACCAACGGTTTCTTCCACAGCCATAGTAAGTTTTGCAACAAGCACTTCATATGACTTGTAAGGAGGCATATCAATACGATTGAAACTAAAAAAAAAAAAGAAAAGAAAAGAAAAGAAAAGAAAAGAATAGGGTTCAATAAGAGAATAATCTTCAGATCTGTGTAATCAAACTTACCATGTGTGTGCTTTGGGTAATTGTGTGACTTCACCTGACTTTTCGATAGTGAATCTTCTGGGACCATCACTACCTTGTAAATCCTTGAAGCCATTGACGGGAATACGAGAAGTACCTGTAGTGAATTGTAGCAATCTGGATTTCTTTTCACTGTCCCAAGTACGAATACATTTCCAGAACCATTGAATCACATCATCCTGTTCAGTATAACCTCTGTAATCCGTATGCTTCTTCCAATCCTCAACATCAATCTCGGCAATACCACCAATCAACAATTCAAGTTCACGTTCATCAAATACATTGACAAGATCTTGAGGGATCAATTGGTTAAAACCTTCCTTGAAGGCCTTGAATTGTTCTTCCACTCGTTTATGAATACGCCATTCAGTGACCAAATTGACATACTCCTTCTTGTTTTCTTCGGTGACCTCAATGTTTTCTCCATTCGGTATTAAATCCACAGTCACCACTTCTCCGAAACGATCATCATCTGTGGAGAATGTCAACTCCAAGACATCGGTGATATCGTTGTTCCTATGATGTCGTGGGATGAGTAAAAAAAAAAAAAAAAATCATGATTTTTGCATTGTACACACACACACACTAAAAAAAAAATAAAAACTTACAAAATCCACATGAGACTGCGATAGAAATCAGCATCCACACTCTCCATATCCGCCACCAAAATCTTCTTGTTCAAGATCATTTTATAGAACGAAACGATAAAGAAAGCATCCAAGAAACGACGATGGAAAATAGACAGACCTACCACACGACCAATGAATCTGAAATAATTCAAATGTTCAGGGTTGATACCCGAATGAGGATTGATCTGTAATGTGTAGTTATCATGAGCAGAGTATTCAAACAGACAATAGAAAGGATTGAACATTTCATGAGACAACAAGAAGAAGAATTCACGAGATAAACCACCATAATCCAATCCATCTTCACCATCAAATTTGATCATCAAACGTTTCTTTAAATCAGCAGGAGCCTGTCTCATAATCTCGGCATAGGCGTCTTCAAAAATATGATCTCTTCGTACCTTGATATGACATTGTCCAGGAACAGGACGAAGTGCAGGTTGAGAACGGAAATAAATTAACTTACGACGGAAATCTCGCTTGTATTGAGGTACGTTTTGATCAAGACTACTGGGTAAACGAGGATCATCCCACGTTGTGGTCTTGGTATTATGATCTACAAAGTAAACACGACCTGTACTTGTCAATCGCATCTCCCAACCAGAAGGTAGAGGTCCCAATTGACTCACGGGTTGTACCTGCACCTGTAAATTAGATCCAGGTCCGATAGTACTAATGTATTGTTGTCGTCGAGGATCAACCCACGTTGTGGTACGTGTATTATGATCCACAAAATAAGGTCGTCCTTCAGCACTCGTACGCATTTCCCAACCAGGTGGAAGTGGTCCAGATCCTGCAGATGTCATATTGTTGTTGGGTACAGTCACACTGGAGGATGTATTGGGGGTTACCGTAGCAACGGCAGCAGAAGCAGAAGAAACAGCGGCAGCAGAAGCAGAAGCAGCAGCAGAAGCAGCAGCAGCGGCATTAGAAGCAGCATGAGTAGGTGGAGGAGCACTTGTATCTAAGGATACATTACTATTAGCAGCACTAGGTCTATCTTCAGGCAAACCACGAGCATTATGACGCAGTCTTTCCAATTCTGTTTGATTTTGTTGATCTTGAGCCGTTCTAGCGGAAGGTCTTTTCCAGGTGGTTGTACGAGAATTATGATCCACATAATAAGGTCTTCCCAAATGATCTACTCGACGTTCCCAACCAGGAGGTAAATCATTGTTGTCTGAAGCTGTGGAAATATTGGTGTTTGATTCGGAAGCACCCACTTGCATCGGAGGTACTAATCCACCCGCAGTAGTAGTAGTATTAGCAGCAGCAGCAGCAGTAGGATTAGGTGTGCTGGAGGAAGAGCTGGGATTACCTGCAGCGAGGGTATCTGTACCATTTCGAATAGGTACATTTACATTGGTAGATAGATTCAAGATGAGTTTTCCGTGCACGGCCTCGTTGGTATTGGATTTCTTTAATTCCAGTGTAAGCATTTCTAATAACGGAGTTTGATTAATCTCGAATACAATAGCACATCTAAATATATATTTACCATCTCCACCAACATCAAGGTCGAATACGTTGGAGACTTGGACATTAATCACACCCAAGAAGCCTTGATCCTTCTTTTTAAACTTCTTTTGATCAAATACTTGTACAGCGATAACGCTTTGATTGGTTACTTTTCTATATCCATGTTATTAATAAAATATAAAATATGTGCAAAAAAAAAAAAAGAAAAAAAAAGAGAGGCTATTTACAAGTCGAAACTTTCATTCCAGTATGGATTCAATGTCTTTTTCATGACGGTAGTAGTGTGTGTTTGTTCGCCATCCACAGTTACAACAGCTAGTATAAATAGAAGGTTAATAACAAGAAAAAAGACAAATGTTATGCAATAAGTACCAAAAGGGTCGGGCATTTTAAAAAATAAGTCCTTCTTAATTAACCCATCTGCTGCAATAACTGTAAGACGAATGGTCCTAGTGTTTGCTGACATCTCTTTTTTTTTTATAAGGTAGACGAGTTAAAAAAAAGGAATAATAAAAAAAAAAGAGTAGAGTATTGCGACTTTTTTTGTTTTATTAAACTTTTTTTTGTGTGTGTATTGAAACTAGTTCGGTTTATTCTTTTCTCTCCCTTTTTGTTGTGTTGTTCCCTTTTGGGTTATTTTGTAAAGGACGCTGATTTTTGTTGTCTGAAGGAGAGAGAAAAAGAAGTACAAACTATATGAAAAAAAAAATAATAACTGCTCAGCACTTTTTTTTTTTTTTGTTTCGCCCCTCGTGATGGTTACGAAAACTCCGGCTTAACAATTTTCATTTTTTTATAAAATGTGTATGCATGACAAATCCAATGTTGTCACAGTCAGAAAAAAAAAAAAAAAAAAGCACGTACGTCACTTGAAACAGAGGCTCTGATTGGTTAAATGGCAGCGCCAAGCCATCGCTATAAATAGGGAGCAACGATTTCAAAACAATGCTTCTTTTAACCATGTCTAGCACTCCATTTTATGAGTTATACCGCCGTTCGAGGTAAAATAAGTGTGCCAAACAGAAAAATCAAAGAGATTTAACATTTACAATAGCATCGGAATGGCTTTGACCGATTCCTTGGACGAACTGATCCAAAGTGGTCATATTAATCCTCAATTAGCCATGCGTGTATTGATGACTTTTGATAGAAGTATATCCGAAGCTCTTTCACAACTCGTCAGAAACAAGGCAAATATCAAGGTAAGCACACAACTGTCGTAAAGATGTTTTTTTCAAAAAAAAAAGAAATGAATGAAATTTTTTATTTTTTTTTTTCATACAAACCAAAAAAAAAAATATACATATAAACAAAAAACCAAAAACAAACCAAAAAAAAAAAAAATAAAGGGTCATTTACACACTTACCGTTTCTGTGATGAGGTCTGGACATTCATCATTGAAAACCCAAACTTCAAGTTTGACCAAGAAACCATTTCGGCCGATAAAGTAAAGATTGTTGCTTGTAACGCTAAAAGACCTGGAGAACAGTAAAAAAAAATAATGATTGGTATACGACATTCAACACGACTCAACCTTTATCTCTCAATCAACACCCCTATAAACGCGTTTTTTTTTTTTATATCATCTCTTTTTTTTTGTAAATAAAACAAATCACGGCTGGGCAATACATGTTGGCCTATCATTTTATGTAAAAGAAAGCTTGCTATTTTCATTATACGACCACAATAAAAAAGCGACTTACGATATCAGGCGGGCCCAGCCATATCGTACCTCCTTATTCTTTTATTTTCTACTCCAGCATAAAGCATTTAGAGTTGAGCCTACTAACATCCAACTATTTTTCTTCCTAGGGGTTGTGGACACTATCAGGATTGAGGATCAATAGGTGTTAGGATAGTGGTGTTGGAGGTTTTCTTATGGGAAAAAAAGGCATGAGCCATCTTTAGATTCGACTATCTAGTATCATAGCACCTGTTATGAGCTTCATGGAGGTAGTCTGGTTCATGCAAGAGAAAACTAAAAGAAGCACTGCCCATTTTGAATGCAAGTCTATACCAATAGTACACCAATCTTATTTTGTCAATATTTACCATAAACAAAACCGCTGTAAACATCACCATACCTTCATAAAACAGTTAAACACCTTTTGCGTTCTCTTTTCTATTTCTCAATATGTGTGTATATGAAAAAGACCAGTTTATACCTTAACAGAACCGCCTTCATCAGCTTGATGTATAGAAATTGTACAACTATCTCTCCTCGAATTATAGGCGTCCCAAGCTGCCGAAGAGACATCGAAATCAATATTCTTTCCAGCAATGTAATCAGTTCATGTCCCCCTTCCAAGCCTTGTCCAAATGACGATCAGTTTTTATATATCATGGCATACTTTTTCAACATTATTTTATGACCGTTAATAAGAGCCAAATCGAAAGAGGGGTTCTGTTCATTGGTCTTTATAATGACTGTCCTGTCCTATTTGTTGCATGGCTTGTTTTTTTTTCTCTAGCCGTCAGAAGTATAGGAATAAGCAAACAGAAATCGTCCTTTACTACGAAAGTAATTGATTCATTAAAGCGATTACGCAAAGGACCGCAATTTTTTGGCGCGTGAAATGTAACGCCATTCTCTTGCTCGCCTGCAATACCTTAGATTTTCCTAAGAGCAGTTTAAATCAGGTAATGTTGCTGCTCTTGCTCTTGCTGTTGAAGCTGTTTCTCTACAAATATGTCAGTTACTGGGAACCATAGTGTAGAGCTTTCGGAGAAGCAAAGGTCTGAAATAACAAACCAAGATAAACGGCAAAGTCAGCATGTATTAACTAGTTATACAAACAACGGGCAAAGCTTATCGGCCTTGAAGTCAACTGTTGCGTAGCAACATGACACATTGAAAAATAGTGATTGTCAGCAACGGGCTTTGATCCCCACTGCTTACACAAAAAAATAAAAGCATATTTTTAAAACCCCGTCGCAGATTGTGCTTTGTGTGTAAAAGCACAATCTATAATCGTATTGCAAAGGAACGTCATCTCTCAGTAATGCTCGTTATGTTTAAGTAACCAATAGAAGTGTAGCGGAATCACAAGTAGTGAGGTTCTTTTTTTTTTCTTGTGTGTGGGGAAGAATCTCTTGTGTACACACACACACAACCCCCTCCCCCCCTTTTTTATCTATTTCTTTTTTTTTATATCTCTCACTCTGTTCTCCCAAGCATGTCGTCGCAACAGGCTACTACACAACCTTTAAGACTAAGAAATCCTACACCTTATCACTTACAGCAGCAGCCAACTGCGGGCCACCCTTTAACCGAATCTCGGCCCTTGGGTTTTAATCATGACCCACCTACTTCACCCATTGACTTTAACAATTCGTTCTCCCACAACCTATTGAATCAAGACTATGGAGATGAAGGAGACTTCACGCCCATGTATAACCGAAACTCATTTGGCTCTTCCACACAGGTAAAAAAAAAAAGGGGATCCCTTATGTGTGTGTGTCTATCTTGATATATGCATAGAGATAAAACTAACACACACACATATATAAAACTAGACCCCGATGGATATAAGACGATCCTCTACTGCGACAGATGCTACACTACAATCCATGGGAAGACAAGATTATAATCCTGTATTTATGCCTGGTAGTCTAGATTCTGCTCATTCATTAGCCATGTCTGCACCCTCAGGTTATGATTATGGATACCCATCTAACAATCCATCAGCTCATGGTGGTGGTGGTGCTACAGGCTCTGCTAATAATGTTACATTGGAACCATCTACCAGTGGCACAGCCCGAAGTTTTGAAGATGATTACACTGTACAAATGAAGTAAAATAAGTGTTTCTATATGAACGTATGTGTGTTTTTTTTTGCTAAAACATCAGAATTCAAATTATAGTATGCAGTTGATGATGGAGAAACGACGTCGTAGAAGAGAATCCCACAACGCTGGTAAGTTGTTTTGTTTATAAAATTTATGTGTGTTCATTGTAGAAAAGAAGACTGAAATCATCTTTTTATCTTTCAAAAGTGGAGAGAAGGCGGAGAGATAATATCAATGATCGCATTGGCGAACTTTGTACATTGTTGCCTGAAGCGGCTTTAGAAAATACAAATATCGGACCCAACAATAAACCTAATAAGGGAGCGATCTTGAGAAAATCGGTGGATCATATTCGACAATTACAACAAGAAGTGCATGTATATCATCAACGTGTACAAGATTTAGAAAAGACACTGGCCATGTACCGGTCCTCTCCTTCCTCCTCCTCTTGATCAAAAATAATAAATTTTTGTTTTATTATTATTATTATTATTATTATTATTATCATTACTTTAGTGCCATGGGTTTTCTTCCTCATCATTATAATCTATAACCGAGATTCCACTTGTAGAAGAGATGCGATCACGAGGAGGTAAACTCGCAAACCCAATTTGTTGTTGCTCTTCTGCCACTTGTTCATGAAAGAACGATTCTTCTTCTCGCACAGGCTCTAATAATAATGTTTGTCCTGTATTCCAACTCGTGATCAAATCCGCAAACGCATTTCGTTTCTCGGGTTCGATGTCTTGCACTGACACCTTATGCAAAGGTGAACTCACGGAGGGTTCCATCATCAGATGCATTGTAGGTGTATCCTGTTCTCTCATTGTCCCATCAAACCATGGATCATCCATATCCGTTCTCAGTGTTGTGGGTGTACTGGCTGATGGTAATAAACGCTTTGTTGTTGTTGACGTCTCCATTACCTGAGGTAATGCAAGGTCACTCGTGGCTAAAGACGCATAATGACTCTTAAAAGACATGACATCGTCTGCAAAGGCTCGTGTCGCCTCATCCTCAATTACCACCTGGTAATGTTCCTCCTCCTCCTCTTCCTCTTCCTCTTCCTGCCTTTGCTGTTGTTGCTGTTGTTGTTGTTGTGGTGGCGGTGGGACAGCTACTTTTCTAGGTGTTGGTGGTTTAGGTAAAGGCTTGTGTTGTTGTTGCTGAACCACAGGCTCTACTGGTACAGGCTCGTTTTTTAATTTAGGCGAATTAGAAGCAGATGCAACAGAGGAAGCCGATGAAGAAGGCTTTGAACCCGAGGACTTGAAAAACCGGCTTGCTGAAGCAAAAAACGAGGGTTTTTCTTCCTCCTCTTCCACAGGTGTGGGTGTTTGCTTCACGGGTTCTTTAATGATGGGTGATTGTTTGACAACGGGTGACTGTTTTACTGGTTCCTTGACGACGGGTGGTCTCACTTGTTCGTTGACCACAAGCGGTTCTTTAGACACGGACGGCTCTTTCACAACGTGTTTTACAGGTGATGTGGTGGTGGGAATCGTCTTTTTAAGAGGTTCAGTTATGGGTGAAGCTGGTTGTCGTACGGGAGAAGGTTTACTGGAAACTCTTGTTCGAGATGTTCTCTTACCACCAAATAAATCCTCTTCGTCGTCCTCTAATGAACGTAAAGGAGTGGAGCGTAATGATGGACTTGTTCTTTTGCTGTTACCTAACTTGCTTACGTCGACATCGCCGAATATACTGGCTGTTTTTGTCCGACGCGTGAGAGGTGTACTGTTACTTCCGTGAGAGCTAGAAGGTGAAGGGGGAGAAAGAAGCGGGTCTTCCGAAGCAGAGACTACATTTAAAGGGTCTTTCTTTATCTTTTAAGCATACCAGTCATTGTAACGAAAGGAGAATGTTTTTTTTTTCTTGGAGAAAAAAAAAATACTTACTTACCATCACCAAACAAATGGCCATGTTTTGCTCTTTGCTTTGACTTGAACGACATGATGGAGAGATTTTATTGTTGAAAAAGAGAGAGAGAAATAAAAAAGGTTGACCCTTAATTTATTATTTTTTTTTGCGTATGTTCAAAACACGTGTTCTCCCCCGCAAAAAGGGGTTCCAGTAGTTGTGAAATGACGTTCACAACTACTTATTCATATAGCCCTTACATAGAAAGGGCAACCCTTTTTTATATATAACATGAATATACATCATTCGATCGGCTTCTATAACATAAGACCAAGCATCATGATGTGATTCATTATTGCCTCACACAGAAAAGAAAAACCTGAGCATTTCAACATTTTTTTTTTCTTTCTGCGTCAATATATAACATGACGGCTTCGTGTTTTATTATAGCTCTTTCTTTCTCTGTTTATCAAACATGTATAAACTTGTATCTTTCTTGTCATTTTTTTTTTTTTACATTAATTCCGTCTCAAAAACAACGAGCCTTATTATCTACTACAGTCAAGACAACAATTCTGTCTTTATAGCTCTTTTTTTACTTTTTCGGTAGACACCCTACATGCATTACCTATATTAATTGAGTAGCACAAATGATACAGGGACAAAAAAAAGAAGGGGTCTTTATCATCTTTTGGCTTCAACAAAGTGCTTACTACTTCGGAGTTGGGGCCTAGTTTTGCATGATTGTATTACGTAATGAACTTTATATTATTCTATCCTTTCTGTGTGAATGGATCTCAAACATCATCTAAAAAAAAAAACTTGCTTCAAAGACCAATTCATAGCAAGATAAACGCTTTATCTTTAATCTCACAGGAGAGAAGAAAAGAAATATAAACGACATATGAGTCCTTTTGTTCCATACAATATAAGATATTGCTACTAATAGTGATGCACTAGAGACAAGGGGAAATGCTATAGCTCTAATAAATGTATACAGACATTGTGTTTTAATTGAAGCAAAAGATGGATGAAAAACGTGGGGGTCTTTCTTTTAAAATGATACAATTTGACATTTCACTATGGTTACACAACCACCTATTTTCTGCCTTTTCTTGAACAAAAGAATTACTTTCTAAATAGGTAAACCCTAACAACATTCAGTAATGCTTCCTTATGATAGTACCAACTTACTTTCATGAAATCGCTTGCCATTGGCCTCAAATAAAAGAACTGTAGATAAAGGTGATTATAAAAAAAAAAATTCTAAAAAAGGCAATTTTATCCAGATGGGGGAAACAGAAAGCAATAAAAAGGTCGCCGCTTACAACGAAGTTTTATTTTTTAAAGATACGCGTTGTCCCCCCCTGCCCAATGAATGCAACTCTATTTTTCTCACACCCTTTCTCATGTCATACCAAAAAAGTTTTTTTTATAACACAGCAGGCTTAAAACAAACTTTCTCACGATTTTTCCTATTGTCTCCCTCTCTCTCTCTTTCTTAAAAAAAATAATGGCCAGAGTAATTGATCCCAGCAGTCTTGCTAACCTCGATGAGGTGCGTACCAACCACATTCACATGAACTGGACTATTTCTTTTGACCAAAAGAAAATTGGTGGTAACGTCGTCTTGGATATTGTTACTTTGGTGGATAATGTCGACAAGGTCGTCTTGGACACAAGTTACCTTGATTTACAAGCTGTTTCTCTCAACGGTGAACCTCTCCAAGTAAAATTAAAACGCGCCACTTTCTTTTTTATATATGTTAACCTCTCCCCTTTTACTAGTACACTGTTGCTGAACGTCACCTCAGTCTTGGTTCTGCATTAACCGTGTCCATTCCTACTATCGCCAAGGCAGGTACGGAATTCCAACTCAAGGTCGAGTACTCTACTACCGACAAATGTACTGGTGTTCAATACTTGGAACCCGAGTAAGTTTTTTTTTTTTTAATTATTCTAAAAAAAAAAAAACTAATATTTATCCACTATAGACAAACTGTTGGTAAGAAGCATCCCTATTTATTCTCCCAATGCCAAGCTGTAAGTATAAAAAGAGTCATAAGAGAGAAAGAGAAAAGAGAGAGACTAAAGTGAAAACCTCGTAGATCCATGCTAGATCCATGTTGCCTTGTATGGATTCACCTTCCAACAAATTGACCTATTCCGCTGCTGTCAAGTCTGCTTTACCTGTTGTCATGTCTGCTCTTTTATCCTCTGTCGATGATAATGGAGATAATACCAAGACTTACAACTTTAAGCAAGCTACCACTATTCCTTCTTACTTGATTGCTGTCGCTGCTGGTAATTTGGTTGGCCGTGAAATCGGTCCTCGTTCTACTGTCTGGTGTGAACCTGAGGTTGTTGATCAAGCTGCTTGGGAATTCGATGTAAGTGTATTTGTGTGTAAAGGAGAATATGGACATACATATATTTAATGTTTTGTATTTGTTTATAGGACACCGAGAGATTCATTGCTACCGGTGAAAGCCTTTTGACTCCTTATGAATGGGGACGTTATGATCTTTTGGTCTTGCCTCCCTCTTTCCCTTATGGTGGTATGGAGGTAAATTTCCCCCATAAACATATTGAATAGAATTCTCATTTTGTATTTTTCTATGTTAGAATCCCTGTTTAACTTTTGTTACACCTACTCTTTTAGCTGGTAAGAAAGACAAAGGGTGTTGTAGAAGAGAGAAAAAATAGGCTAATATTTTTTTCGGTGGTATAGGTGATAAAAGTGCCGTGGATGTGGTTGCTCATGAAATCGCACATAGTTGGATGGGTAACCTAGTCACTACATCTAACTGGGAGCATTTCTGGTTAAATGAAGGTTGGACCGTCTTTATCGAAAGAAAGATTGCCGGTAAGAAAAAATAATATGAGAAACTTGGCGTCTCACTCCCCCTCTTAAACTCACATCTATTCTCTCCTTTTTTAAGCTCGTCTTCACGGTGAAGCTGAAAGACAATTTAGTTCCATCATTGGTTGGAAGGCCTTGAAAGAAAGTGTTGAGCTCTTTGGTGAAGATTCTCCTGCTACCGTCTTGAAGCCTGATTTAAGCAGTGGTATCGATCCTGATGATTACTTTAGTTCCATCCCTTATGGTAAGTCATTTTGTAACAAATGATGGGTCTTTGTTTTTATTAACTCTGATTGTACCATCAAATAGAAAAGGGTTTCAATTTGCTTTACCACATTGAAAAGGTCGTAGGTGGTCCTATTGTCTTTGAACCTTACATGAAGGCTCATGTGGAACGTTTTGCTAGTAAATCTATCACCACCGAGGATTGGTTAGCTCATATCCACGAATATATGGAAGTCAACCATGGTCAAGAGACACTCGAAAAGTTAAAGTCCATCGATTTTGATCTTTGGATTAACAGCCCCGGTATGCCTCCCGTTGATCCTAACTTTGATACTAGCCTTGCTGATGCTTGTTATAACCTCGCTACACGTTGGGATCAAGCCCGTGATTCTGACGATTTGTCTGCTTTCTCTCCCAAGGATGTCGAATCCTTCACTTCTACACAAAAGAGTAAGTTCCCCCCTCTTTTCCCTTTTTAGATCTTCACAGATACTAACACATGGTATGTTTGTAGTTGTCTTTTTGGAACGTTTAACAGATTGTGAACCTTTACCTCATAGAGTTCTTGCCAAGATGGATGAACTTTATGAGATGAGCCCTATCCGTAATGCCGATATCCGATTCCGTTGGGAACAAATCTGTGTCATGGCCAGTTATGAAAAGATCTACCCTAGTGTCGTGGAATTCATTACCAAGCAAGGTCGTATGAAGTTCGTTCGTCCTCTTTACCGTTACCTCTACAATGCCAAGAACGGTGCTACTTTAGCGCAAGAGACTTTCTTGAAACACAAGAACTTTTACCATCCTATTGCCGCTCAACTCATTGCCAAGGATATCAACTTGAAGCAATAAATTTTTTTTTTCTTTTCAATTTGTAAATGTAAAAAAAGTACACACACAAACACGCACAAACTTTTATTATTTAAATGTCCTTGACTTCAAAGATCATACCACCATTATGTGTTAAACGATCCAATAAGACTTTACCGAAAGCAGTAGCAGGGGTCAAGATACCACCACCATTACCAGGAAGATCTTTTAAACTTTTAACAATACATAAAGCAGATTCTGCAACCATACGACAAGTATCACCATACCCAGGGTCTCTGAATCCTTTCACAGTACCACGTACACGTACAGTTTTATCATAAGGCTCTGTCTCTGCTGTAGCAATAAATTGCATCTCGAAACAACCCTTAGCTCTTTGTTCGGCATCAGGTCCATCACCTGAAGCAGGTAACATGGATTTCATCTTGTTGGCCAAAAAGGGTACCTTGAAAAGTAAAGCAGCCAAGGGAACCACCGTATACAAGATCAAGGTCAAAGCCAAAGCAGGCAAGAAATCAAAGGTCATCGTTTCCTTGTAGCGGAAAAGATTACCGTAACTTTGACCACGATCAGCCCAAATAGACCAACTACGACGCACGACCTTTTCATTGACAGCAGACATCAAGAAGAAGGCTTGCCATTTATCCCCAAAGTCACGGTCACGACGAATCATGGGTAAGCTAGGTCTGTCCACACCTTGACGTGTAGCTAAAAGATAAGGATCCATTTGATCCTTACCCGAGATATCCTTATTGGTCATGATTTCTACAATGGATTGTACAGTACCTCCCGAATAACCTCCTTTCACATGAACCAGCGACATCTTGACGTCAGTTACAGCTAAATTATGCTTGCTGTGCATGTAATCGGAAACCATGTAAACACCCAAATCACTAGGGATGGAATCAAACCCGCATGTAGGGACAATCATGATTTGTTTTTCTTGAGCCTTTTTATCGAGACGGTCGATGAGTTGTTTGACCCAAGGATATTCACCCGTCGTGTCGACATAATGTGTGCGTTGACGAATACAGGCTTCCACAAGTGGTGTACCATATTTCACAAAAGGTCCCACGGTACTAATAACAACACGGGTTTGTGACAAGACTGTATCAAGACTGGTCGTTTGTGTAGCATCCGCAATTAAAAGATCAAGATTCTATTGTAAGGTAATTTGTTAAAAAAAACAGGTGTTTTTTAGACCAAAAGAGAAAAACACTTGCCTGTAATTTAGGATCAAGGGTGGCAAGACGATCGCGTACTTGTTCAAGTTTACCAAGATTACGACCTGCTAAAGCCCAAGAAAGATTCTAATGACAATTTTTTTTTTTTTGTTTGTTTTAGTTAAGGCTAAATAAAGTGAAAAAAATATTACCTCATCTTGGATTTCTGCCAAATATTCACAGGTTAATGCACCAGTAAATCCTGTTGCACCAAATACAACTGAATAATAAAAAAAAAAAACATTTTAGTTTTCTATTGCCTTGGTTGTTATCATACTATTTTTCAAGTATACCAAGATCGTATTTTCTTTGAGTAAAATCAGTCATATTTTTGTATATATATATATAATATAAATGGAAAAGAAGAAGGTGTATTTTCCAAAAAAAAAAAAAGTGTCAGCACAAATAGGCGGAGATCGTATCGCATGATTTTCTCGATGTGTGCTACCCTAAACCTTTCAAAAAAGTCACATCATCATCATGCAATCATCCTTACGTAGACTTCTTGTTTCGGGTAACTATAATGTTGTCGTTCATAAAAAAGACTTGATTCACTCCTGGTTATTTATCAACAAAGCAGTTAACTTAGTTATAAAGCACTACGCTTTCGAAAAACAATTATCATGTAACTCGTTTTTAGAAAGAAAATGTCTATATATATATTATATCACAGATGCTGTTTTACGACGCCAAATGTTGTAAGGCTATCGAGATCCAGTATCATTATTATTACAACACCCACTCCCCGATATCATAATTAAGCTTTTCTCGTGGTGATATTGTAGGTACCTTTAGATCCTAAATTAATTGGCCTAGAAGGCTGGGTTCTCTTTTCATCTAAATTCCATATACTAAAGTATATAAGAAGGATCATTTATTTTCTTTGTCGTGATGTATAAAAAATTGAACTGCCAAAGGTTTTTTATGTGCCAAACTAAATCTTTTTGGGAACTCTCCCCAAGTATGCTTATATTTCTATCAATTTAGATTTAACAAATCATTTTCTACATTGGGACTACTGTATGTATGCTCCACAATAATCTGGTGCAATATTTAATGAAATATAATTGTGATTATCTTCCCTCTACAGTGATAGTTTTTTTAACCGCAATCTACAGAGGATCTATATACATATATTATATATCAAGTCTATGTCACAATAAACAAGTTTCGATATCTAGCATACATCGTCAATGCCAAAAACATATAAATAATTTTCTACACAGGTTTTATGATTCCCAGCTCCAAGATGAAGCCAAAATCAACATCAGGTACTCTATTGTTATCTAGGCCAGAAGTTATTGGAAACAACCAAGTACACGAAAAACGTAAAGGGAACGATAATCCCTTATTTGCTCAAAATCAATTTTTTTTTCTTTGATTTCTGTCTGATGTCTACATAATACACCGAATCTAAAATTAGTTACCTAGCAAATTTGAGCGGATGAGCAGCAAACCGCTTGTAAATAACTATCCGTTGAAGTCTGAATAAATGGTCGTCTGTGAGCGCTTAATCCTTTCAGTTTGAGCGAATAATTCTGTTAACACTAAATCATAACCCACTTTATCCATTTGTTCCAATTCAAAAGAGTGACCGTCTGCTTATAGGCGTCTAATAGTTTATCTTAACTACAAAAAAAAAAAAATATTGCTCATTCAAATAGGGTGTTTTCTTTCGTTCTACTTTTACTTCCCGTCCGTTTTATCCTTTATCCTTTGAAAAATAACTTTACTTAATTTCGTTTTTCGTACGAAAGTCAATTTTTTAACATTTCAGCAATTGTTAATCGTAATCATTGGTTAGTTAATTCCCTTTTATAATTCACTATGGCGGTAAAAGTAGTCGCCCTGACCGTCTAATGCATCCGAAATGCTCACGCCTTCTATTTTGTTATTTTTATTTTTTTTTTATTTTTTTTTTTGGCTTGGAACAACTGCAGCTATGTATTTCCAATAAAAACCGTTACCCTTGAGAGTGGCAGTGTGTGGAAATCAACTATATGCTATTAAAGTGGGTCCTTTATATACAATTTCAGGCGGGTAAATTTTATTTATAGTAAGACTGCTCCTACTTACAAGAATATACCATGCTTAGGAATTGGGAAAAGATGTCTCAACTTTTTTTTCCAATGCCTGAACTACGCGACAATGTGAATTAGAACCATATTTCCAAGCTTCGCCTGTTTTTTTAAAAAAAACGAGGCTTTTTCAAACCAAACCTCCGTTTCGGTAAAAATTTTGACCTTCGCTGCGCTGCGGTAAATTTTTGACCTACACTATGGTTCGGTATGCTGCGCTTTGAAAAAGCCTCGTGCTGCCGCAGGCCTGCCTGGGCAATGAAAAAATTAAAATATAAATAATCAGGCACAAAGCTGACAAACAATTATAGCTTAAGCTACACTGCCTATTATCTGTTTGACACTGGAGAAAATTTCGATGTATACCTGTACATGTTTTAATATCTGGAAGAAGACCATTTCCCTACACCCAGATTAAAACATTGATCTACCCAAAAGTATTGATTGTATATATATCTGATTAACTATTCTATGCACAATGTTTCTGCTTCATAATTAAAGATTTGATAATCCAATATACTAATTTCAAAGAACACCCCTTCACATACCTAAAACAAACAATTTTTGGTTTTTCTCTTATTAACGATATACTATTTGTAAAAAATGGTTCATTGACTGTTTCTATGAGCTCAATGATACACCGCGTAATGCGACGGTGCGTGATGTTGGGCAGAGCATCCGGACACTCAGTTTTTACTGAATTTTATCTCCGTAAAAATATGCTTATGCTAATACTAAAAAGATTATTGCTTAAAAGAATTATGTTGTTTTCGTATACCACTCATTAAATACTACACTAATACGTCTCTTTATGTGGAGATAGGAAGTGTTCGTACCCGCTTCGGGTGAGACCGCCCCTAGTAATTTTTTTAGATCAGTTTCCGTTTTATCAGTGTAGACATAATAACTTTCTCTTCATTAACATTGCCTTGAAAAACAATTTCGGACTTTACAACTAATGCTTAATGCTATTTGTCATTGTACTGAGTGAGCGGGTAACGTTTTCCCCGAAACCCACGGATCTCTAATAGTAACCTTTTTTTTTGCAATCACTTTATACATAAAAGTCACCTTTTACATTATGACTTTCTCTATAATAGTCAATTTTTATATAAGCACTTTTTTCAGTTTTCAGTTTAATGTTATGGGTCGTATTCTTGGAAGGAGGGCTTTCCCTAGCCTCCAATTTTGTAACTCTTCTCAAAAATATTACGCTGTAGAAAAAAATCACGCTCTGAGAACATAGCTCTGTAAAAAAAAAAATCACGCTGTAAAAAAAAACTATGCTCTTAGATATTATGCTGTAAAAAAAAAAAAAAAAAGGAATATTGTTTTTTCAGAAGGTAACAATTTAATGCTTAATACTATGAGCCGTATTCTTGGGTGGAGGGGTTCCCCACTATGGCGGACAGAGTGGCAGCTGTGAATCAAATGGCAGCAAAACTGCCTTTTTTTTTTAAAAAAAAAAAAATTATAGCCAATAAGAACAGAGCAAATTTTTGCTACAAATGAAGATAATATCATGTAAAGTTGAAAATGCCACAACACCACTTTTAATACTATCATTCCCTAGTTTAGATGTTATATAAAGTATATCCACGTTTAAACTAGGTTGTTTTATAACAAAATGTTGATAAATTATGGATTTCAAATTGATGGGTTCCTGTCTGAAATTTTTTTTTTTGGTGCCTGTGAACCAAATGGCAGCATAGCTGCCATTTTTCGTACAATATTTAAAAGCCAGTTGTATTTTTTTTATAACAAATTTTAAACAATTAGTTCCAACAGGATCCTGATAGTCCAGACTTTGTCAATAATGACCTTGAAAGTATGGATAGGGATGAATCTCCCATAAGAGCAGACGTGCTGTAAGTATTTTATCTATTTCTAATTCTTCTTCCAAATGCAATAATTAATTTTTTTATAAGCTCTCCCCCACCAGAGACAACGCGTAAAAGAACAAGAAGAAAATTGTCATATCTGATTGACATGCTTGGTTCGTTCTGAGCATTAGCTCGTTAACTAGTGTGTATTTTAGCGTTCTTTTAGCTTACTATTTTTTTTTCTCTTTCTTTTACTTTTATTTATTTCTTCAAATAAAGCGTTTAAAAGCAACGGTAAAAGTATCTATCTTTTAGGAAATAAAGAAAATGCAAAAGAGAATGCTCGGCTTCCACATGTTTGCAATGACTGAAGTAATGAGATTTGAATTTGTAGTGTAAACTAACAGTTTTTTGTCAGATAAAAACTTTTAGTCCATTTTTAACTTTTTTAAGTATACACAGTTTGATATGTTCGGTAGTCTTTGGACGGCCTTGTTTTTATAGGTATTCTTACAACAATCAATCGGTAAAAACCCTTCGAATTTTTATATTTTAATTTTATTAACATCTTATTACTTACATGTAGACTATTTCTTCTGTATACCTGATACTCAAACTTGTGTCTATCTCGAAGACAGTGGGTGGAACAATCATAGACATAAAACCTGAAGGCAGGTAACAGTATGTAAAGCTTTTTATTTCTTGCTGTAGTATTATTTTTAATAACGTTTTTATAGAGTATCAATAGAGTCAAAGGTAAGCTAAATTGACACACAACCATCTTGATGGTAGCTCTTGTTGCCACTTTTACAATAATAGACCCTAGTGAAGAGGTTCCAAGAGAAATAAACATAATTATCAATACATTATAAAATAAAAAATTCAATAATACCTGCTCAACTGCCTTTTTTCAGTAAATAATGATAATATATGGGATAATGTGAGCCTATTAAATTCAAAAATATGAGTCTGAATAAATGGTAAAGGGTTTGTCCGTTAAAAAAAAAAACGGCAGCTGTGAACCTTTTGTTCTTATAGAATATCATAACTGCCATTTTTGCAAGCCAAAAAAATGGTAGCTGTGAATGTTTTGTCTTCATGAGGGCATAAAAGCTGCCATTTTTTTAAACCAAAAAACAGCAGCTGTGAACCTTTTGTCTTCATTAGACTGCAAAAGCTGCCATTTTTGCACGCCAAAAAAATGGCAGCTGTGAACTTTTTGTTCTTATAAAATATCATATCTGCCATTTTCGCACGCCGAAAAAATGGCAGTTTTGTGAACTAAATGGCAGTTAGCTGCCACTTTTTCCGCCATAGTGGCTTTCGAGCGAGCTACGACCGTGTTTTAGTTGAAACCCCTCTCGAATTTATGGCCACGGCATGTGAAGGTGATGTCAAATACAAAAAGTTATGACTATAGTCAGCTAAGAGCTAGTGTTCCGAATGAAAATCGAAGCTCGCTCGATTGATTCTTTTTAAGGATCGAACACGCTCGGGTTTATGATGTGATAATTGAGAATAAAAAGGGAAAATGTATATTTGAAAATAAAGCAAGTAAAGAAATAAGACTATAATCCTTTATTTCAAGTTGGAGAGTTTGTCATAATAAAAATAGAGGTCCTTTTCATATTCAAGATTTTTCCTGCGCAGATCAAATTGACTATTTACCCGCAAACTGGGAAATTTTAGAATTAAGTTTAGAAATCAGTTACATATGATACATAGCTTATTGTTATGTACAAGGAGATAGTTAACCCATATCCGGCACTTCTAGAGCATTATAGTTTATCTATTCAATGACAGGGTCCTTGATTGGATTACTAAAATATATTTATGAGAAACTAGAAGATTCGGCAGCTACTCGACCAATCCAGGAACGATTATGAAATCTGATCTCAGTTTGACATATGAGGGAGCTGGTACTGTGTCGTACCAATAGGAATGTAATCGCAATATGGTACTTATAATACATAGGTTATATGTATTATAATTGAGTGACAAGGGCTGTTCTCAAGCAAAAAAATTTGATACCCCCCTCCATAAGGCAATTATAACCTTAAAATTTCATATTCCTCAGCCAAAAAACGTTGAAAATTCCTACTAACCATTTAAAAAGTTAATCCACCCTCAGAGGGTGGATTAATTCTCAAAATAGTATAGCGTACTATCTTACTTTTTGGCAGAGAATTATAAAAATATAAGGTTGTAATTGCCTTATGGAGGGGGGTATCAAATTTTTTCAAAAAGAGGGGTTTACAAATTTTTTGCTTGAGAACAGCCAGAGTAATTATATTCGTGGAATTAGGCGTCAAATACGACAGCATGAATTCTAATTTTTTTTTTTTTTTTTTTTGGTACCTTAATTTCACTTAAAGTTTCTTCGGCATGTTCGAATACAACTTCATATCCTTCTTCCTCGGGATTTCTAACAACACGGCACTTAGGGTAAATGGGCTTAGAATACAAGGGATTCATAATAAATACTTTTATAACAGAAAAATGAAATGAAGGTGATTTACGTTTTTGATTGTAAACCGAACTTTAATTGCCCAGTATTTATAACTGACCAGTTGATAATACTGGAAAGTTCCAGCAGATTCTCTAGTAATTTCAATTCAATTTCAGTTTTATCAACTCAAGCTTACCATATATAGTAACATTTTGAAAGAAATGAAGACATTTTATTGGAGAACTTAATTTTTTATTTCCAAAAAAAAAAAAAAAAAAGTGGCATTTAAGCAGGGGAAAGTGGCAAAGGTTGTAAGTTATTGGATATAGAAAAAAAAATTATAATTAATACAACACACATCTTACATGGTTTGAAAGATTATGGACGAGAGAGTAACTTTGGCTTAGGAAAGCATGCCTGAAAGTGATTGTGGCGATCAGTGTTTGCGTACATTTAAAGGCAATAAAAATCATACTTTTCGTAAAGGGGGGCCCCTTTGAAGGCGAAACCCACTGTAAAAAAAAAAGATGACGTCATGGTTTACACACTGCATTTAGCTGTGCTCAGACTGCATTTAGCTGTGCTCAGACTGCATTTAGCTGTGCTCAGACTGCATTTAGCTGTGCTCAGACTGCATTTAGCTGTGCTCAGACTGCATTTAGCTGTGCTCAGACTGCATTTAGCTGTGCTCAGACTGTAAATAGCTGGGCCTACACTGTAAATAGCTGGACCTACACTGTAAATAGCTGTGATCAGACTGTAAATGGCTGTGATTGGACTCTAATTGGCTGTGGCTATACTGTAAATACCAGGGGCGCATTCTAATTGGCTCGCTCCTGTGCTCTAAGCATGTCAGGCTTGTTTTGAGCTGTAAATGGCTGTGATTGGACTATCAACAGCAGGATTACACTGCGAATAGGTTTCATGGGACTCTGAATGGCTGTGGCTACACTGTAAATAGCAGGGACGCATTTTAATTGGCTCACGCCTGTGCCTTAAGCGTACCAGGTTTTTTTTTAAGCGGTGCTTAGTGATTTAAGCAGGCGAAAAAGGCTTTTATTGTTTCGATAACGATAAGGCCGTCCTGGACTATCCGGTTTTAATTGAAAAACATGCGCTTGAGAATTTCAAACCTTCTGATTGGTTTACTGGAGTTTTCTAAGCCACTGATGCCGAGTAATTTGCGAAAAACCGAAAAAAAAAAACGCTACACGAAGCAAAAAATATGACATCTCTCAATGAAAACTTCCGCGATTCAAAACTTTTATTATCATATGTTATAATAAAAAACATCCAGCAAGACTATTTGAATATGTTTAGATTATAAAAACAGTAATACAGCGTTCAAAAATGTTGATTAGTGATTTGATTTCATCTATTTTGCAAGAGGAACAATTTAAAATGGTTCATTTAAGCATTAATGCAAAATCTCGCGTGAAGAGACTTTTATTGACATACCTTATATTGAAAATCTGGTGCATCTTTTGGACTAGTTTTTAAAAACATTCAACATGTGGTGACCTAGCAAGGCTATAGCCATATTAGAGCTAACAAAGATTTATCCATGCTGATACCATTTGTGATATAACCTTAACAATAAATGTCATAGTAAGAACTATAAGGATATTACATCACAAG
>JAEPRD010000214.1:0-42829 GCA_016758985.1 Mucor saturninus | reverse complement strand
ACGAACTGTTCTGGTACCACTCTTTGCGTTGGGATCAATAAACAAGTCGAATAATTCGGCAGCTTCATCACCTCCCACCTTCAAATCTTGATCTGCCTCAATGGCTTCTTGAAGTCCACCCACGGGTTTTTACCTTATTCCTTGAGCAATGGCGATGTCGTCCACACCTTCAAGTAATGAAGGCAATTCGAAATGGTAACCAGTGACATTAAATGGGGTTTCCAGATCTGCAGAGTTGATGTTACTCATTGCGTAGAAGTAAAAGTAGAGAGGGAGATAAAAGGACAGGTAATATTTGATTTACTAATTTTTCAATATTTTTCCCCTTATATGAATACACAAAAAGAGAAAGCAATGAGAAAAAAAAATCTTTCCCTGTATTTAGTTTTTTGAAAGACCGGCTTTACTTTTAAACATGGCGAATGAGGAGTTTATTTGATTAGGCCGGCTCAACGTTTACCTAAGCCCATATTACATCTCTCTGAACAAACATATCCTAAAACTTTTCGCCAAAACTCAAATACAGGTAATTTTTTGATCATCATATATACTACTGCTAATTGCAGATATTAATTACAGATTAAAAATTGTCATATGAGTATAGAATTACCATATACAGGCCAATGCTAGAATATTCTAAGTCAAATTACTTACATTGGATTCAATCAGTCTCGTTCGCAATATGTATCGCTTTGTTTTGGTACGTGGCAAGCAGTTCCCTGTGTCAGAACAATCATAGCATACTCAAACTCTAGTCAGTCTGGGGCAGTCATGTCGGATTCTTAAACGAGTTAGTACAGCTGCATGTTATATATACTACTTTTTTTCTCCTGTACTGTTTTTTATTCAGATACGAGCTTAATTTAAACATAAAATATTCTTTTGGGGCTACCCGGTAGCTTGTTCATACAATTTATTTTAAATTTGATACTTAAGACATGCACACTTGAAACTCCGGTAGGTTTGGATCCTGTGAAACTCACTTATATAAAATAACTCGCCTGACAGTCGGATTCTTTTTTTTCTCTTATCTAAAACTAAATGGCGCTACAGAGAAAATGACTGGCCACCTGTTAGCAAATGATTATCTTTTTCGAGATTTTCTTTGTCTTTTATAAAAATACGATTTGTCAGCTTTATTGTAAGATTATCATATTTAAGCAAATCTATTGAAATAAGCAATTAACTAGAAGCTTATTTTGTTGTAGCAGTTGATGATTCGGTGTTTAGAGTATCTACAGAATCTATAGACATTAATTTTTATATACATCTTCAATTTTTTTGCAACAGATTTTCTTAATTCATCAACGATTGATATCAATGTATAAGAGATTTAGCATTTTCGTTCTTAAATACACCTTGTATATAATTTATGCCATACTTATGGTGTTCCAACAAATCTGCAATGAATCTTAGCTTCTCATTGGCATCGTACATTTCAATAAGTTATTGTAAATTCTTTCACACAATCCATAAACGCTTTTCTTATTAATCAAAATGTCTACTATTGATGTGTCATGTTAACAAAGTCTTTACCGAGTCGATGAAAGCATTGATCACTTCTTTTTGTGATTAAAAAAGAGGGTGGCTTTTTGAACTGTATGGGTACATGTTATTTCTGCATTTAAAAGGAGTTGCATGATCACGGCGCCGTACCAAATGGTAAAATGTTGCTAAAACTCACCATAATTAATTGCTGAAATGACCGATTTAAGCATTGAAATATGGTGTATTTTGTGAATATTCAAAATTAATGAATGCTAAAACTCATATTGAAATGCTGTGCACTTTCACATCTAATGTTAACTTTTTTACCATTACACGCTGTTTGCTTAGACATGTATTTGGGCTTTTTACCAGACACACATTGCAATACTATTCATACAAATGCATCCCTTTTAGATGATGTAGCATCAAATGTCTTGAAACGACTCGGCGACACCATTTTTGGCCGCAGCACAAGCCATTTCCAAATTACTGATAGGTGTGCAGACAACATGTTCATCCGTGTATTCACTGGTAGAATTAACGTGGAGGAAGAAGCGAGGAATTCATCTAAAAGGAGGGATCCTGGGTCTTCACCGGGATTATCTCCGTCCGGGACCAGATGGAGTCTCCGTCTTCGTCGTATCTTTATCTACAGCATATATACTCGGTTTCAACTAGAGGAGGATCAACATGATCACCTTCAGTGGCAATACCGGCAACGGTGTTGAGGATATCATAGATATAATAATAAAGTTAGTTATCACATCACATTAAGGATGGATATTAATACAAAGGTTAATCATGAATCACGCATTAATTCGCTTATTCTCATCGTATCGTTGAAGTCTGTACACAGTGCACAACCCTGTGGCGAGTAAATATTTATTCTGCAAACAGCAATACAATCGAATGGGCCTGGACTATAGAATATTAATAGATCCTGAGTATAAATATCACTCTTGTCATTTGATGTTTTTATAACTATTGGTTCCTCTGACTTATATTAATATACTCAGTATGTAAGGGCTAAAATTAAAGGCATGTTTATTATTTACTATCACCAGGTTATTACATCATGGTTTAATAATCCGCTGGATATTCTCTCTAAAACTATTTATTATTTCATATAAATATCCATAGTTTTTCTCATAGGCCATCAGAACGTTTTTTTAAATATTATTTTTTTTCTTCCAAAATAAAGTCGTATCCTAGTTCTGACAGTATCACTTTCGTTTTGTTCTCCATGCAAAACAGACAGACTTTTTTAAAGAGTAAAGTCGTTGGATATACTGTTTTGCTTTTGTAAATTTAAACATTGTTTAATTGCATCCGTATCATTCGAGCAGTAAAACGGTATTCACATTTTCCTTTATGAGATTAATAGAACATTCTTATTTATTCTATTTTTTTAGTAGAAAGGAATGTTCCAGTCGTTTCTTTTTACTTCTGCTATTTTTAAGAACATTCTTGAAGAATGTTCTTTCTTGTGATATTTTTTGTCGAAGATCTATTTAAGTTGGTTTAATGGCTTTTGATCCTATAGTTTAAAATATATATATATAGCTAATCTACTTAATCGTATGTTATCAATTTCGGTTTCTAAGTTTAAATTGACAGATAACTCAATTTAAATGAAATATTTATAAGCGGTGTACTGGCGTTGCTTCTTAAATATATGCAATGTCTGCAACTACATTAGATTTGGGCGGCGATGAAGTGGCAATATGCATTAAACCCCACTTGAACCTCATCCAAATCCGCAATGTTTCCGTTCAATCAGATGTCGATATTTTCGATGACTTAAATGTTCAACATTTTATTGATCATTTTTTCATGAAATATACTTTAATGAGAATGCTTCGTATTTAACGAAAATGGATTAAATTATTTTTTATTGATAATGTACAAATACAATAGCCTAGGCCTAACCCCAAACATCCTGTAAGAAATCTTTTTTATCGACAAGCTTCTGAAGAAATCCATCAGCTTCTTTGTCATTCTGGGCTGCTCCAAAGCTCCTTGCAAGCACTTGAAAAGTAGAGTAGACAGCACGACTCATAGCACCACTGCCACAAACATAAATAGAGCCACTATTTTCAGCTCCTTCATTCAATAACAGCGACCAGACTTCACCAGCATTTGCTAGTAATGCGTGCTGAACATATTTTTGAGAAGCAGGAGGGTTCATTCGAGAGAAAGCGACATGCTTGCTAACAAGTACGCCTGATTTAAAATATTCTTCAAGTTCATCACTGTAGATGAAATCTTTTTCGGGATTACGACAACCAAAAAATAGGGTACAAGGCCCAACATTTTGACCGTTTTTCTTTTGAAAGGCTCTTTCTTGGAGAAAACCTCGGAAAGGTGCAATACCAGTACCTGCAGCAATCATGATTAAAGGTTTTGTAACATCTTGGGGCATGCTAAATGTGCTTTTAGACGATTTTAAGCTGGCACGAATACTGGACATTTTATCACCTTGAAGTCTCTTCAAGTAAGATGATGCAAGACCGGCATAATGTTTATCACCAACAATATCATCGACAACACTGACAGAGATATGAGCATGTTTGGGGAAGACAAGAGGAGAAGAAGCTATAGAGTAACGTCTAGGTTGCATAACACTGACAGCAGCCAAGAATTGACCAAGATCAAGGTAATTGACTTGAGGGAACGCCAGTTGAAGATCTAGCAGAGTTCTGTGTTTTTTAATAAACGAAGGATACTGGTCTTGGTTGTTTTCATCAGGCATAGTCAAGCTATCAAACTTTTTGGCAGTCTCGGGAGCACTAGCATGAAGCTGAGCAGCAAAGAAACTTAATAAACGGCGAGAAGGAGGTGACATAAAATCAGCGTAGTACATTAGTGCATTGCGCACAGTACATGGTCCCTTAATAACGGCAGCCATAGACCGAGGAGAAAAACTATCGGCTGAGGCATTGTCGATTTCAAAAACAGAATCCAAAACCAAACCAAAACCTAAAGCAATACGCTCAACTTCTTCGATATTGTTTTCGGGCATGATTTCAATGTGATCACCAGCATCATAAAGTTGGTCCTTGACAGAGCTGACCGAGTCTAACTGGGAAATATCAATTTCAATATGGCGTGTACTGCGATCAGAACCATTTTTTTGGAGCTCGCGGTTGACAATCAACGTAGAATTATATACACCGTTTTTATTCTCCTTTGCTGCCATCCATTTCGTGGTATCTGAAGGGGAAATGTAGTTAATTTTGACAGCATTCAAATCAGAGTCTTCGGCCGAAAGAGTGGCAGTAGGAACAACAGACTTGCTTAAAGAAGCAGCAACACCAAACTTTCCAAGTACGTGGGTCCAGAAGTATGCACACCATTGGTTAAAGTCGCCATCCATATCATTATCAGCATCACCGCTACCGGGGGAGAATAAACGGTTAGCACCAAGAATTTCCAAAGAGGCATCAACCTTAAGAGGGAAAGCTTGATAAGTTCTCCAGTTCTTGTTACCGAGACCAAAGACAGCAAATTCCATGCCCTCAAGTAAACTTTCGTTACCAGCCTGCAAGTTGAGATCCAAAAACTTGTTAAAGTTTTCAGCAGAGTCGGGGGGTTGACCGTTGTAAGTAGCAGTACAGATGACAACTAGTTCGTTCTTTTTTCTATCCGTTCCTAACTTTTTATAAGTGCCGGTTTGAATGGTATTCCAGTGGTCCATAGAGCTAAAAGTAATGTCCTTGAAACCAAAACGCTTAGCTTGAGCAGCCAGTTGATTAGCATAATCCTGGGCAGAACCGGTTTGGGTACCAAAGAGGAAGGTGATCTTGGGTAATTCAATGCTACCAAGAGTGGGGATTCCTTGGTTTATCTCGGGTAGGTTTATAGCTTCAGTAGAACTTTCGGTTTGAATGACGACATCTTCGGAAGGCTCGGGAAAGTTAGTACGAGGGTGGATATTCATCAACATGTTAAGGGGTTTAGTAGTAGCTTGGTAAGGATCATAGCAGACATCGGGACCATCATACTTGAAATCGAAACGATGGAGGAACATGGAGAGTACAGTTTTAGCTTCTTGTAATGCGAAAGCCATACCAATACAAGCTCTGGGACCAGTACTGAAGGGTAACCAAGAATATAAAGATCTTTTCTGTTCCTCTTCAGGGGAAAAGCGCTCAGGGTCAAATACAGTTGGGTTTTTGTAAACATTAGGATTCATATGTAAGTTGATAATAGAAACATGAATACTCGTATCGCCTTTGATACGATAACCACCAGGGACAATGCAGTCCTTCTTGCAGTACTTGGTAATACCTCTTAAAGGGGGATGCATACGAAGGGTTTCTTTTAACACCTTGGAAAGGTATTTAAGGCTTGCGATTTGTTCAACAGTGGGCAACGCATCAGAAGTAATTCCAGCATTTGAGATTTCTTGAAGCACCTTGGCTTGAATATCAGGATGTCTAGAGAGTTCATAAAGAACCCAAGCTAAAGTATTTGCAGTAGTATCATGCCCAGCAATCAAAAAAGTAACAACTTGATCACGGATATTCTCATCGCTAAGGCCTAAATTGTGTTCATCACGAGCATTCAACATGAAACCTAGCAAATCTTTTGCTGAATCCTTTGCTGATTCGCTTGCTTTACGTTCTGCTACTACTTCGTCGACAATAGAATGCATTAACTTAATACTTCTTTCCCAATTGCGATTGGATTCTAAAGGCATTTTACTCATAAAAGAAGGGCGTGCAAAGCGAGCAACACTATTACCAAGAGCGTAACCCATGGCGTTAATAAATGGGTGAGAAGGTTTACTACGATCCATCAAATCAAACGAGTAACCAAAACCAATGCGGCCAATGGTTTCAAAGGTCAAATTAGTACACCAGTCTAAAATTTCGACTTTATCTTCTGGAGCATATTCACTAAGAACTTTTATGGTTTCTTGGGCAATAATACCCATTTCAGGTTGATAAGCCTGTGTTGTTTAAAATTCGTCAGCAAATCAACATACAAACTATCCATTTGTTTTATTACCTTGACAGCGCGAGGACTAAAGGCGGGCATAAGAATTTTGTGAGCCAGTTTCCATTCTTCTGCATCACTGTTGGATGTAAAGAGCCCACCGCCAGCAAATTCTTTGATGACTTTTAAGCCAGCATTGACTTTTTTTGTAAAATATTCAGATTCTTTAACAAAGAGCTCTGCAATGGCCGGATCGTTAGTACCAACCATTTTTAAGCCCAAGATATTGACGGTTGTCAGTGGACCGTAAATGGAGAATTGCTTGCCCCATCCAGCGGCTCTACAAAAAAAAAAAAATTATCATCCAATTTAGCTAGACGATTTCGTACAATACTGTCTCAAAACTTACAAATCAGGCAACATTTCATAGAGGTTTCCAACCATAGGTAATCCACGGGGACCAGGGATATTATCTTTTATTTGTTCAGGAAAGTTTATATATACAACTTGTTGAGCTCTCACTCGATCGATCTCTGTTAAGGCTTCCCCTGTGGAAGTTTCGAGTATGATGTCGGCCAAAGGGACACAGATTCCAAGTTTCTCAACGGCTAAACTGCGAACCGTATTTGTATTAGCACCATTGCCTATACGAATAATGTGTCCATCAATTTCAGTATTTTCGCAACCTTTGAGAGCCACAATTAAACAAATAGTTTCTGACATTATTTCTGCAATGTGTGATACCCAATTTTTTAAAAAAAGAGGAGAAAATAGAAATGCACAGATTTTTTTTTTTTTATTTCTTTCTTTTTGGCCCCCCAGATGGATCGAATATAAATGTAAAGTCAGCCTCCGGATGTTTAGCCTAAACTCGTGGGCGCATCAAATAGCTACTTAAATAGTTGTACATATTGGTTTGAACAACCAGAGTGTTACAAAGTCCTTTTAAATGATTTTTTGTCAATAGAAGATCATATTTGGGAACAAATAATACCCGTCATTTAGTATTACTTTCCAAAGTAGTCGGCTGTACAAAGCAACAGTATACCTAGTACCAACGGAGATTATATATACCCGCAGAATTTGGAAATTGATTGTGCCACATGAGCATCATCATATGAAACAATACAAGACTTGTTAAAATGTGGATACGTTTCTTATAAAAAAGAAGTAGATTGTCTTTACTACAGCGGTAGCACGACATTGTACCCGATTATATCATAGCACTCATAGTTCATCGTTATGTGAACCTTCCCGAAATCAGACTGATCAGTTTTACCCTTTACCTTTACGTCAACTCAGGACCCTTACCGTGTGAATATACATTGTGCGCATATCCACATGTTAATTTAACACTGTTTATTATAGTAAGTGAGCATAGATATAAGTCAGTTCGCTTTTATATGGCGGCATTATCGCAGAAAGTAGACAACTGGTCAATAATCACTTCGCTTTTATACGGCGCGCCCCTTGTTTTTTTTTGTAATGATGCGTTGTCTAACCTTACCTCGTGCACCCCTGCGTTTCTGCTTTACTTCGCTTCATCAAGAGCCATTGATTTTTTTTTCTTTTATTCTTTTTCAATACACACCTTTGGTTCATCACAATTGCATTTGACTCGATTTTTTTACTGTCGCTCCGTAAACTCCGTGTCTCCGACCGGCCTTCAATAACTTATAACCGCCTTATTTCTAACGTGTTGCACCACAAACATAAAACGACACATGCCATTCATGTTACATCATCTGGATCTTTCTGATAGGCGAGTGTTATTCTACCAAAATCATTTTTCTCCAAACAACCGTACTGTGTGCCTTATATAGTCAGAATGACAGGAATCAAAAGTTCATTTTTTTATAGGCATATTTTTGTTCAATGGTATATTGAGATATATAATTTCAACCAAATACAAGGTGACATATTAAATTAGGTTTATTATGAACAAAGAGTACAGAGTTGGGCACATTTTCCGGATTTTCCTAACAAAAATTGAAGCGAGGTTTATAACGCAAAATAAACTGTGCCACGAGTAGGTTTTCCTGTCTTATTCAGAAAAGTTACATTATAATTTCTTATGCTAAAGGGAAGGGAATATATTGCATATTTGTGTATCTCTCTTTCCCCCCCCCCTTTACATTCTTGACTTTACTCTTTTTTTGTATGATTCTAATAGACCTTTCAAAATAGAAAAACTAAAACAAGTCAATTGAAAAATATGGAGACTCAAATTCTAATGTACAGATCTTCATGATCTTCCAAGTGCGCCCTCTATGTTTAAACAGCGATCCATTGTCCTATAATTGTATGAGTAAAGAATAGTGACTTTGGTTTTTGCAAAAAGCTTGCATCAGATCGATTTGAATACATTTGGTTAATTTAGCATTTTTTACATGTGTGCAATGATAAAATTTATTATAAAAATTCAAGATATATATAAAAATTAATTTACGCCAAACTTTCTTGAACACGCTTTTTGGTAGCTGCAACATTCTCATCAGAAATAGCACTCCAGATGGTCATGGTATAATCTCCTCTTTCCTCATAATCTGCTGGATAGTTTTCAAGTTTGGGCAAATCAGGGTTTAAAGCAGCTGCATGATGATTTATCCATTGAATAAAGGGTTCTCTTCTCTGTCTATCCGCATGAAAGATTTCAAGCGGACTGATACCGGAAACAAACTCGGATGTAAACTTATCCATTAATTGGGCATTCGGTAATTTTGCGTTTCCACTCCATACTCTAGCTACCGTTCTTGCATGCGTATCAAAATGAGAAGGTGTGCTGAAATAAGGTGGGAAACCTACAAAGGCTAAAGTAGGATCGGACATCACAAACACCTCACGATACACATTCAAGGGGAATTTCGAGCTGACAACAACATGGCTTTCGGGGACGTTGGCATAGGAAGGACCTGGGAAGACATCCTTCTCTTTCTCCAATTCTTCCTCCTCTTTACGAATAACGAGATCGCCCAAGTACTTGAGTCGGTTGATAAACCCTGTGCAAAAAATGACATGATCCACTTGCAGGGTGGAATCATCGGTAAAGAGGATGGTTCCGTCCACGTTACCATCGGCGTCTGAAAAGGCAGCAATATTAGGTTTAATAACAACAGACTCCGGAATTTTGGATCGGATAAGGTTGAGGATGTAAAAAGGGGTTTCGACCGGTCCGTCAATCGACATGGTGATGGACTTTGCAAATCCTTCTAACCCACGAACTACATCAACAGCAGAAATAGCTCCACCCACGACTAAAACGTCCTGGTAGGATCAAAACAAAAGGGGGTCAGAAATCGGCGGGGCACATGGATTCAATTCCTCCATTTTATATATTACCTTGTCTTTAAAGTCCTCAGGACGTCTATATTGTTGTGAGTGAGACGCTTTATCAGGCCACATTTTATTCCAAGCAGTTAAATCCTTGATATCGGGAACAAAGGGTTCCTGATGTAAGCCAGATGCACCCACCACAGCATCAAAAGTCTCTTTCCATCGCGAAACTCTTACCAATCCACTGGGATACACATCAAACTTGCATAAAGATACCTCCCACGTATCATTCTCCTTGTTCTTGGCCACCAGCTCCACACATGTATTAAATTCAATCAAGGGCAACAAGTCAAACTCTTTCGCGTATCTCTGGAAATACTCTTTGGTGATGGTGTGAGGAGCCCAATGAGGAGTATCCTTAGGATAAGGAAAATCGGGATAGTTAAACAAATGAACCGAAGTATTGTTGTAGAGATCACGGTAACAAGCGGTGGGAGGACACTTTCGAAGAAGAAGCTTTTGAGTCTCGGGAGTCATCTCGACGGTTTTCTTATCACGACCTTCCAAGGGAGCAGTAAAAGCTTCAGGATCAATAGCACGAGAAACACGAGAAGTAGGAATCTTGGGTTTTAATGGTGCTGTATCCGAATAATTCCTTCATTTTTTGTGATAAGTTAATTCATGCAATGTTTCAAAATCTGCATTCAACAACACTTACCAAATACCACCCACATCAGATTTTCGCTCAAATACACGAACATTCATACCAGCATCTCTCAAATGTCTGGCAGATGGAAGCTAAACAAAAGAAAAAAAATGGATTAGTGACTTCATACATGATTTCTACCCTCTTAAAAAGTCGCTTACTCCGGAGGGGCCAGCACCGATCACAGCAACGTTCTTTATAGGTTTCTTGAAGACAAATGGGTGTTTTAAAGCTTCTTCAGCTTCGGCCAAAGACAACTGTACGGTTTCTTCTAAAGTCTTCTTTTCGTGTTTCATTATTGGCAAAATAACGTACAAAGAAGAAGAGGAGAAAGGGGGCGAAATAAAATTGAACTATTATATCTTTAAACGGACTTTTAAACCTTATGTGATGATCATATTTGTTAAATTTTGGGTTTTTTACAATGTTTAAATGTATCTTGGTCTAGACTTCTGGAGATACCATAAAATAACACATGCAGCAAAAATACGTACTTCACCTTTCGTTTGTATTCAATTCTTGGGTCATGACGATGTTAGCAAAGCAGTGATGACCTACAAGTTACTTTATTGAGAATTCTGTATTTCATTTTGTGTGTAACGTCTTACGTTGACTAAAAGTGGCCCATGTGAATCATTATAGACACTTACATTTTTAGCTGCAAAAAAAAAAAAGAGAAAAAAAAAACTGGTGTTGTATTTATATTGACGGGGCATATAGAATTTTTAGATGATCTATTCTTCACACGCACACACATATATCGATTGAACTAAACATTGATTCTGTAAATAACCGACTTTGATTCTATGTTTTGCTCAGTATCGAATATACACACCCAAAAGTTTCTTTTTTAAAACGCAGATAAAACAAAAAAAAAATCGATCAGGGGCAGAATTACAATTTCTATTTCTGATACATATTCCGACGAACTAAGACTTAAAGTACATATTGGAACTAATTGTCCTAGTGCAACATGTAGCAGAAACATTTGAATGATTTATATCATTCGAGTAAATTTATCAGCGCGTATGTAAATTTTCCTGCTCCTGATAAATGTCATTTTGCATTATTACTTGTTTCAACTACATCAAAAAAAAAATGCATATAAAATGTTTTATTTTTTTGTATGTACACGTTATAAAACGAAAGGTGTATGTGTGTGTGGGGGAGGAGGAGTTTAACTCTCTAATAATTCTTCATGGCATTTTCAAAGATAGCAGCAATTTGTTCACGAGCAGGTTCACGAGCAGGAGCAAGCTTTGTAACACGATGTTGAGGTAAAGTACCTTCAACAAGGGCAGGAATGTAAGAAGAATCATAACCAATAGCACTTAAACCATTAGGAACACCTAAATCGTCAAGGAAACGAGTCAACTTTTCAGCAAGCACTTCACCAGCCATGGATTCCTTAATGTGAGCAGGATCAGCTCCAAAGGCGGCGGCAGCATCAATGTGACGGTCAGGACAGGCATCTGCAGTGAAACGGAAGACGGAAGGTGCAGTCAAAGCAACGGAAACACCGTGAGGCTAGAAATGAAAAACATAGAAACTGTCAATGACTTCCCTCTTTTTTTTTTAACAGTATATAAAAGACTTACAACAATGGCATGGTCAACATTGTAACCGGGATGCTTATAAGTCTTGTTAAGACCACTGATAGGATAACTCAAACCGTGACAGAGATGAACACCAGCGTTACCAAAACCGATACCGGCAAAGGTAGCAGCTAACAACATTTGACTTTGGGCTTCAAGATCCTCGGGATCTTTGACAGCACGAGGCAAGTATTCAACAACCATCTTGAGAGCATGGAGGGACCAAACATCACTGATTGGGTTGGAACCTTGGTAAGCAGGTCTCTCAATGGGATCCTTGGGGCGAGGAGAACGTTGGTTGAAAGGTAAAGCAGTGTAGGACTCAAGAGCATGACTAGATGTAATAAAGAAGATTAGATTGGGTAAATATACATAGAAACCATTTGTTATTTACCACAAGACATCCAAACCACTGGAAGCATGGACTTGAGAAGGCATACTACGAGTGTTCAAAGGATCGACAATACCGAGAAGAGGCTTGAGAGCACGGTGGGCAATACCAGTCTTTGTCTTGAGAGGCTCATAATCAAAGATAGCAGTACCTGTGGTTTCAGAACCAGTACCAGCAGTAGTAGGGACTAGAAAAGAAAAAGGAGTTAGTTTTTAGCTATCCATGCCTTTTTTATGTTTTATGGTTTATTTTTACCGGCAATCAAAGGATGCAACTTCTTTCGGATGGGCAAACCTTTACCGATAGGAGCATTGACGAAATCCAAAAAGTCAGCTTCGGGATGAGCACTGTAGAGACTTGCAGCTTTAGCGGTATCAATAACGGAACCACCACCTACAGCCACGAAAGCATCAGGGTTATGCTGACGAGCAAAATCAATAGCGGATTTCAAACTGGTGTCGGTAGGTTCAACACGACAAGTATCATAAAGAACATAATTAACCTTGTGCTTCTCTAATGATTCTACAACAGCCTTGAGAGGGTGAAGTTTGGCGATCTACGATATATAAAAACAAGGGAGAGGGGACCGTGAGAAAAAACTGGATTCAAAATAATCCCGACCAAAAAAAAACACTTACAGTTGAATCAGTATAGACAGCCACTTTAGTAGCATGAACATTATTTAAATCCATACCAATTTCACTGCACACATCATTAGAAAAAGGCTCGTTAGCCAAAAAATAAAATAGATATACAATGAAAACAACAACAAAAAATGTACCTGGTTACACCGGGACCGAAACGAATGTTACTGGCAGCCATTTCGAAAGCGTAATCTGTAGTTTCTTTAGCACTAGCATAATTACGTCCGTATTTCAATAAGCTGGAGAAAGCACCAGAAGTAGAAGGGCCAGAGTGAGCGTGCGAGTGACAAGGACAGGCATTTGCTCCTGATTGCATGATACTCAACAGACGAGTGACGTGAGAACGGGAAGCTGCTGCTGCCATTTTTACTTTCTTTAGTAGGAGAGGGGTGAAAAAGAAGAAGAAAAAAAAAGTGGAGAAGAAGAAGAAGCCTTTTTTTTTTTTCGAAAAAAAAAAAAATCTATCGTCCTCGCTTCCACATTGAGGTTATAAGGTTTTAGTTTCTCCACGGTCACATGATGTCTGTCATTAACAATAACGATTTTTGTTCCAGGAACGGTAGGACGAGGGATAATCTTTTTATATATATAGCAGCTATAATTGAAAGGCTTTTCCCCTTTCCTTTATCTTTTTTTCAGTTTATTTTTACTAGTCTTTATGTTAGAACTTATTCTCTTCTAACAACCATCGAGCTCAGACTGATACAAAAAATAATAATAAGCACAGCGTCGAAAAGAATCTAAAACTAAAATAATACTAAACACTGCTTAAGATATTTGCCGCTCGTTTTCGTGATTTTTTCTCAAGCAAATCTGCTTATATAGTAGCGTGGGACCCTTTTATTACTAAATCAGACGTTTTCTTGTGGGAGAACTGGTAACAAGAACACGAGCTTCATTAAGTAAAATAGTGTATAAGGTTAAATTCAAAAAAAGATATGTAAGTCGCCATGGGAACGAGAACATTCCCCCCCCCAACAGCTTTTATGTATATATCTTGTATTGCTCTATTCTCGCATCAATTTGAACACGGGGATTCATCTCTCCCTGTGTAATGCTTTCTTCTTCTTTTTAACACAGAGACATAAAAAGACGCGTTCATAATATAAATAAGAGTGTAGAGATTTTATATAATTATTACTAGTGTTATTTTCAGTTTTATTTTCTTTCATTTTACTCCCCCCACCCCCTTAGCTAGTTCTTTAAGCAAGCTTATTGGTATAAGCGAGCCAAGATCCAGGTGGGAATTGCGGAGCAGCTTTACTGCGTGTGTTACGACGAGCTGTTTCATGCTTGTTTGAAACAATTTGATCCTAAATTTTATCATTATTTAGCCATTTCTTAAAAAATCAACTCTTTTTGCAACTTACTGCAACACGTTTCTTCATGCCATTGGTCAAGTTATGAATTTGCTTTTCAAGTTCTCTCTTTAATCTGAATTCACGAATACCTTTAGGGTTTAACCATTCTAATAAACTTTGCAACTACAAACAAATCACTTTAGTCTCTTTCTCTCTTTTTCTGTCTATATTTTTTTACCTGTTCAGGTTCGTCGTAGGATTGCCACCATTCGTTTGTAGTATTTCCACCCGCCTTATACAAGGATTCTAATCTGTTTTCCATGTATTCAGCCTCTGGACGCATACCCTGTTCTACTAAAAGTTGTGTGACGAACTTGACACCTCCCCCACGCCCGCATGGCAGAGAAACCGTCGCATCGGGGGACGCTTCAAAATCGCGCTCCCAGATCACCATCAAATCCGTATCACTTGGGCATTGAACGAACAATTTACCCGATCCATGAACAAGTGTACCTCCAATATCGTCCAAGTAATAATATCGGTTATAGAATTTATCGCGTCCCAACGGTTTAATACGGTGGTTACTGTATTTACGCATATCTCGTTCCACGTGTTCCTCCTTTTTATGCATCGCACGTTCATCCTCATCCAATCGTCGACGCGCGTCCGCACGTTGCTTTTGCTCTTGGTTACGAACACGCGCTTCTTCTCGTTGAAGATGGTGCTGTTTTAATCGTTTGGCTTCACGTTCCTTCATCTCGGCTTGACGACGTTTTAATGTGGCCTGTCTGGATTCATGACGAGAAAGCTGTTCTGCTTTACGTTGTGCCTTACGACTTGATAAAGAGGAGTTAGTTTTTTGATTTGTCCCGTCCTCTCTCTCTTTTGAACTTACAGGTTGCTTGCTTCGTCATTATCACTGGCATTCGAATCATCGTCAGAATCACTGTCAGATTCAATCGGGTCAGGGTTTTGATTGCTTTCTTCCGTTTGCTTATCCTCCATTTCACGTCGTTCAGCATGACTATACAATGTGTTTGTATTAATAAAAATCAAACTTTTATCTATAACACTTACATTCTTTTACGTTCACGACTCAGTTCAATCTTTTGTTTACGTAATTCTGTCATTTGATCCTGACATTCTTCCATATATGACCTATTCCATTAAAAAAAAAGTAAGTACGGAAAAAAAAACCCCCTCCAACTACTCTCTCTCTCTCTCTCTCTCTTACTTGATGACATGAGATTCATTTGCTACACTTAAGAGTAATTCAAACACCTTGATTTTATCACCCAAACTTAAATTGATGTAAGCTCTTTCACGTTCATCGGATGTCGATCCAACACGAGGCACAAGTAGACCCAAGATACGATCGATATCATCCATCATTTCCATGGGTGCCAATTGATTGATAAAACCGATCAAGATATCTTCCCATCCTAGACGTTCATCATAGGTATCCACCGTACCATGATCCCAATTAAAACTGATTGCTTCCACAGGTGCACTACCGCATCCTCTTTCCGTTGTCGACTTTCGAGGCTGTACACGAGATTTCATCAACACGTCCCCTTCTTCTTCTTCTTGTCGAAAAGGGTGTGATTGGCTGCTACGACAGGATTGATAGCCGGATCCATATAAAGACGTCATGGCTTGTAAGGCGGTAGATCCATGACCCAAACTCTCCTTCTTTAAACGATCACGTTGGGTGATGATCGCATTAAGCAACGCAATATTACTCTCGATTAAAATGGTGGTAGGTGAATGGTGTCGTAATGCATTTTCAAAATCATCCAACGAGAATGGTGATAACTTGAGTGGATGAGAAAAGACGCCCAAGAAGGACCAGACCATTAAGAAGGGTCCATAAGCGTCCTTGGGAATACTACTTTCACGGTTTGGTTGAGGACGTGGGGGTAAACCGCCTGTGGGGTTAGGAGCCAATTGGGCGTGACCTTTTGTACCAGGCTTCATATCAATGATGGGCCCGGATCCGGAAGGATCTCTGCGGTAAATGGGGACGTTGAGATCTTCCATAGGGTATTTCAAGGTACTCTCCACTTTTTTAGCGTCCAATAAGAGACGTGGATCGTCCAATGTTTCAGTTGAGGCACTAGCAGCAGCCACGATGGCTTCGGTTCGCTTCTTTCGGGATTTCGAATAAGCGATATCTCGTGCCAATTGAAGATCTTTGGGAAGCGTAGTGTCAATGCCAAAACGATCTGCCGTATCCTGTCGAATAATCCATGGTGCACCGATATATGAATCCTTGATGGTGTACTCCTTGATGAATTTCTTTAATAAATTCTTGGAAAATGCCAATCGATCACGTCTACACACAGAAATTAATAATTTTAAGTGGCTGAGATATCTCACATATGAAAAAGATGACTTTCTTACTTTAATTTGGAAGAAGGTACGACTTTGATGCAATCGTCAATACCTTCCGCATTCTCGTCGATCAATTGCACCTTATAGTAATGTACGTCATTTTTCTCGTCTACCGCTTGTGCATCTATTTGCGAAGGATCTACTTCACTCAACACCTTGGCAGTATAACTTTAAAAGAAAAAATCAGTCAACAATGTTGAAAAAGGGCCGGAATGCTTCTTTTTTTTTTTTTACTTTACGCAATATTATCATCCCAAATACAATTCAATATTTCTCCGTCTACATAACGATGGGCGAAATATTTGTATACGTCTTCCACAATAGCATCTAACCGCAACGTTTCTTTGGGAGGGCCTATTTAGTAAACATACGTCAACACACACACACAAAAACTTACGGAATTGGACATGAAGTAAGACTTGTTTCTGAAGTCCTTCTGGTAATTTATCTTGAACACGTTCTTTTTCGATTTTTTCACTTTCTAAGGCTTGTCCTAACGTCAAATTGGATTTACCAGTGGATTCACATTGCCAAATAGGTTTACGGTAAAGTGATGCACGCTTTAAATACTCTCTATTATAATTAAAAAGGGTGAAGGGAAATATAGAGTGCCAAAAGTACGCGACGCGTTATTTTTTTTTTTTTCGTGAAAAAAAAAGGGGGGGTGTTAGTATATACAAATAAAAAAAAAGGATACGAATAATCTTTAAAGATCTCTTTGGTTAATGGCAAGTACCAAACAGTACTCTCTCTAGACTCTTTCTTATCGGCATCGTACGTGGGTGTTTCTATGGCTGCGAATCGTTTACGCTTTAATAAAGGCATCTAATCATCATTGAGTACTTTTTTATTTTTAACCATGTGTGCTTTTCTCATCATGATGCTTTACCTTTGTAATTAATTTTTTTTTTTTAAAAAATAAAAAATAAAAAAAAAAAGGTACGAATATATATAAAAAAAGAAAAAAAAAAAAAAAAGTATCAATTAAACAATGAAAATGTCAAAGCAAAAAACATGAATTTTTTTTTTTTTTTTTTTGACTGTCTTTTTTATATATATAATTGGATAGATTTATTACACTGATAGGTCTATGTACAAGGGGGGGGGGAATAATCTAAGTGGAACTACTGCTTTCTCTACCATGGGAATCATTGCCTCTATCTGAAATCACACTGATTTTCTCATCGTCATCTATTTCCGCTTCCTTCTGAGCAAGTGCGGTCCGCACAGCTTCATGAAGCGATATGAAAAAATACGGAAAAATATCATGCACAGCAACAATCCTATCTTGTTTACCCTCTGTTCGAATATCACAATAACACCAACGTGCAGATTCAATCGATTGACTACCCGCCTCTCTCTCAGACCCAGTTTCCATGGATTCTAGCTCCTGTTGTCTTCGTGCTTGTTCAATCGTGATCACATTATCAAACGTACCCATCTTGGTCGTATCTTCTTGCACCTCAAGGTGACTGCAACATCCTTCAATACCAGGTGCATGTCCTCCTTCCTCTACACCATGTAACAAATCAGACAAGAAACGTCCTGGATGTTTCACATCACGTCGTTGATTTCCAAACCCTGCAAACAGGAGCGATTTCCGCACCGTAGCTGAATCTCCCGTCACGATATACCAATGCACAGGTCGACCCGTGTAGCGTTGCGTTTGTACAGCCGCATCTTTCAACCCTTCCATACCCGAGAAATCCATCTGATGAACACCCGATAAATCCAACACCACCGACTGCAATAAAGCTTTCTCTCGGTCCAAATCGGAAAGGGATTGGGCATTATTCCAAGCTCGATCACCTAATTTTTCGGCGGGCGCTTGACCACGTCGTGTCTTGCTCTTGATCTCATCCATCAATTTCTCAAAGACAAACGCAGAGTTTTGAAAAATGATGTTTTCTTGGGGTTGGAAACAAATAATACTGTTCTTTTCATCAATCGGTCGGATGTATTTACCCACCGTAGGATGGCGTCTATCAAAATACAAGGTCTGTTGTCCAATGTCCTTTTCGTCCGTCTGTGGGTCTTCTAAATCTAATTGTCCCAGGATCGCATAATTCGGTCGAGCCGTACGGTATAATTGAATCACCAAGGAGATAGCCACAGGTACATAGACACTGATATCAATACGTGCACACAAAGCAATAATATAAGCTAAAGCAAACACCACTAATTCTCCTGGGTTGAGATCCCAAAACGTCTTCCATACCGTAGGGCCAAAGATCAAATCAGAGACAGAATGAGCAATGATGGCAGAAAGTGCAGCATTGGGAATATACGTAAATGCAGGTGTAAACACATAGATGGAAAGAACGACAATAATACCCACAAAGAAACTTGTCATCGGTGTACGTGCGCCGGATTTAGACATCAGTCCGGTTCGAGAGAACGCGCCTGTGCCTGGATAAGCACAAAAGAAGGAACCGAATACATTGGCTAGTCCCGTGGCTAATGTCTCTTGACTCATATTCACTAAATTTTTTATATGAGTTCGGGGTTGCTATTCATTTATTTATTTATATTTTACCTTTGTAATCCGATATTTTTCCAAGACTGTTGGAGATTACACCATGTTCCATAATCATCAAGACAATAATACCTGGCAAATCACCCGTGAAGAAGGAAAGAATATCAGGCTTCAATTGGGGAACACCCATATGACCAAAACCCGCAGGGACCACACCGATGATCGTAAAGGGGCTCTTTTCAAAATGACCGAAATGGTTAATCATGTAACAGATCAAGGTTGCAAATACCAAGACAACGATACTTCGACTGGTATTGAAAAAGAAAATCAATCGGTTATGCTGAGGGTATCTTCTGATCAAATAGATTGAGAGGTACTTCACACCGTAGAGATACGCTAAGGCCGTCAGACCAAAGGCAGCATCTAGGGTCGACTTGTGCAAATGAATCAAGGTCTTTCCAAATACGAGATAAGGTACTTCGGAGGTGTTGATATTGGGTATACCAAAAATCTTGCTAAATTGGTTGATCACAATGGTCAGTCCACTACCGGCCATAAACCCGGAAATGGCGGGTTGACTAATGAAATGAAATACAGCACCCAGTCGAAGCAGTCCAATACCCAATACAATCAGACCAGAGAAAAGGGAGAGATTAATTGCTGCATCCGCCATGGTCCATTCACCGGATAGAAATTGCGGAGAAGAAGTAAATCTTCCCATGACTTGTCCTACCATGAGAGACGTAATAGCGCTTACACCTAAATTGAGGTGATACAAAACAAGACAAAATGAGTATTCTGGAATTCATCCTATATGCTATTTATCTCTTATTTTATACCTATACTGACGTCTTTGGAGGTACCAAATAAAGGGTAAATAATCACACCCACAAAGCTGGTGTATAAACCAAATACAGGAGGTAAATTTGCAATTTTAGCTTTATATAGAATAATGTCAATGTCAAAACTCATTTGAGATCTTTTCATGTAAAAAAAAATTTAGACTTTTTTTTACCGTAAGCTAAACTTTGAGGAATGACAAGTGTGCCGACGGTAATGGCAGCGGTGAGATCACCTAAAAACCAAACCAGATTATATTTCGGTAACCAATGGACAATGGGAAACAGATCTTTAAAATAAATTTGAGCTTGGCCCGGCATGGCTTTTATTCCGTCTCTCACTTGGTCGATATACCGTGGTGGTGGATTATCCACATAAATTGTTGTCATGGAGATAAGGTTAGAATATATTAAAAAAAAAAAAAAAAAAAGAATAGTTCGAAAAAAAAAAAAAAGTTTTTAATCAAAAAAGGTCTTGGTTTTTATAATGCTTTAATATCCAACCAATTTTTATAAACCCAGAAGTGGTTTATTCTACAATAATTTTTTTTGTTTTTTGCAGTCATTCCTTACAATGACCTGCCTGGTGTTACATTCATATCATTGATACAAACACTGTCAGTAAAAGAAAAATTTATTGCTGAGAAAAAAGAAATGTCATGTAGATTCTGACATTTCAATTGGTTCCAGAATAGAGTTGGTAATAGAATTTTTGCTTATTTGCCTCACATGCAGAACTTTCTTTTTCTATTGTAACTAGAGTTCAAAGATACAAGAAAAGCCTATCTGGTGCTTGTGAATAAAATTAAAAAAAAAAAAACTAGCCTAAAAATATAACAATACCAAAAGTTTAAGACTCAGAAAGTCATTTTTTTAAATCACTTGGTGTAAGTGATATCATTTTTTATTTTCCATTGAAACAGTTTATAATCAAAAAAAGTAAATATGCATTACAAAACGTGGATGACGCTGACAAAATACTTTAAATGTGTCATTAATCTCTTTTTTTACCAGGTTAAGCTTTTAGAAAATACATGAAACATTTTTATAAGCTGCATAATTTTTTTAGTACAGAAACTAAAAAAAAGTTTAATTTTCCAAAATACTCTTGATATGATTTGGCCCTGTACCACAACAACCTCCAACAAGAACACGGGGTCCATAGTCTTTCATACATTGCGCCATCATACATCCAAACGCTTCCTCTGGTAGTCTCGAGGTCGAATCCCATTGTCTTGCTACGGCATCCCACGATTCACCTCCATCCGGATAAGCAATCAAGGCTTGTCCTGTGCTCTCGGTATGGTATCCATATACAATAGCCAGTAATGTCTGCACAAACTCGGGTTTCGTGCAATTCACACCTGTCGCGAATATCTCACTACTATTTACTGCCTCTAATGCCTGCACAACACTTGTGCCATCTGCAATTTGGTCTCCAGATCTACACTGGAACGCTACTGCCACAGGTGGTAATTTTGTCTCCTTGACAACTTCTGCAATGGCCTGCGCCTCCAAATAGCTGGGAATCGTCTCAAAGATAATCATGTCCACTTTTGTATCAGGAGTCGACAGGAAGATATCTAGTCGTTCTTTATGGAAACGCACTAAATCTTGGACAGATACATTACCGTAATCACCTGTGTATTCTGCTCCATTAGCTAAGACGGCACCATAGCAACCCATTGAAAGAGCCACTAATTTGTTCGAATTGGGATGTGCCTGTTCGTATTCATCACGTGCTTGACAAGCTAGTGCAACACTCTTCTGCATGAATCCGATAGCTTGGTCCCTTGAATAACCTGCTTCAGCAAAACCTTGTAAAGAAGCTTGATAACTACAGGTCGTAGCTACCGTCGCCCCCGCTTCATAGTATGATCTATGCACGAACTATTATAATAAAAATGGGATTTTTAGTTAAAAAGAGAGAGAGGAAATTCCTCCTTTTCTTTACTTTAATGGCGTCAGGGTCATCCCGAATACATGTGGCAGACCAAAGTTTCCCTGTGATGTCATTGTTAGTTACGTCTGAGGAAATGACATAAGCAAAGTACCTGATAAGTCTTTTCCAAAAGATCTTTCCAGCTCGGTGGCAAATCCGCCGTCAAGAATTAAGGGAAATTGAAAGCTCATTTAAGAAGCGGCAACAGATATAAAGAAGAAAAAAATTGCCTCTTCCTTTTTTTTTTAAATTTAAATTTAAAAAAAAAAAAAGTAGATGAGATCTCCTCTCGGATGTTACTTGTTTTAATTTTATACAAATGGCGACATTGCATTGCATTTGGATAAGCGACGCATTTATTTTGGATAGGCGACGACATATAGCAACATTGGACAACATTTTTAAACCAGCGTGCATGCAGGCTTTTATTAATTGGGGGAGACAGTAGAAAGACAAATTAAGAAAAGACAAGAGTGTAATGGGTATAACGATACATTTTTATTTTTAAGATATTTTGAAACATTTAAATGATCTATTCAATAGAAAAAAAAAGTTAGTTTCAAAAGATACTTTTAATCATATGCTAAAAATGACCATCAAGAGAAATAAGAGAGTTCACACTCAAATTTTCTTTTTTTTGCAATTGAAAACTATAATCAGATAGTTATACACTTTGTCAGTCATGCGGAGCTCCGTGTTAGCATGGAATGTTTTTATTCATCAGATGAATTTTCAATTGCAAATAAAAAAAGTGTTTCCCCTCGCATTTCTCAAAAAGTAAAGAAAAATAAATTGAAACTTACCAAAATAATGTAAAAATAGAAAAGAAATTTGATTTTTTTAAAAAAGAAGTTTATTTATAAAAAATAATGCATCATCTATAAAAATTAAAGGATTATTAGTAAACCTTGTGATGTATTCAATAAATCGAATAGGAAAAAAAAAAAGAAAAAAAAAAAAGAGGATCTTTTTAAATTTTTTTTTTTTTTAAAAAAAAAGTTATCAGAAAAAAGGGTTGAGCTGCGTGTTTTATCGACAGTTATCATTTCCGACTGGGGCGGCAAAGCATTCATCAGGTTATTTTTTTTTAAAAAAAAATAAAATAATAGAACCTCTACTTTTCCTTTTCTTTTTTCCTTCCCATTCGATTCTTTTGTGATATTTACCTTTAAAAAACTTGTATAATTAAAAAAAAGTAAAAAAGAATTACCGCAAATCTTTTGTCATTTATACTTTTTTTTAAAAAATTCTTTTCCACCCTTGTTTAAAATTTAAGCAGTCCGTCCCGACAAAAAAAAAAATTTATTGTCTCGGTGACAGCTATTTTTATAGGTTTTTTTGGGCTGAGTGATGTTTTTACGAGAAGTAAACATGATGGAAATCACTTACTCCTAACAAATCTACAAAGTCATTCAAAACACAAACACCCGTGATGTTCCTCCTCCCCCAAAAATAGATGAGAGTAACCTTTTTTTTCTCTGCTTTAACACCAAACACACACACACACACACACACACACACATATTCAACTTCCGTCGTAGCAGTAAAAACTAACCTTTCGCACTAAATTTTTTAGTGTATCACGCATAATTCATATGCCACCCCGCCTCTCCCGAGCCTTTGTATAGACATGTGTACGGAAAAAAAAAAAAGTGGGATTTTTATATGTTGTAGGGTGGTGGGCTTTTTTTCCAGCTAAAGAATTATTAGTGAAACATTAAAGTGGTTGATATGTTGTCATTATGTTACACATGGGGTACGTATTTCTTTTGCATTGGTGGTCCCATAAAAGTAATTGCTCATTGGTGTATTTGTTTGTGTAAGTTTATTTATTTTGGCAACTTTGATGGTTAGACATGAAAAAATCTTGTGATAAAAAAAATAACAACAATCGCACCATGTTTTGACAAGGCAAAGACAAACTCTCTTTTTTTTTTGCAGATCCCCTTTTTTCAGAAAAAAAAAAATACCTTGGAAGGAGTGAGAATGGGGAATTTTATTTTTTTATAACAAAAAAAAAAGGGCTGTTGTTGTTTGGGTTGTGTGTATATGTATATATATAAATAAATAGAAAGAAGAAAAAAAAAGGAAACTAGCAAAAAAAAAGAAATAGACAGAAAATACAAAAGATATAAAAATAAGAGAGAAATAGAATAAACGATTCGTCCCAGCTAAAAAAAAACCCCCCTTAATTATTTCAACATAAGGGGTTCCATTCCGAGTTCCGGTCCATTTTGCGCATCGTCGTACATGGAGGAGGGTTGAGGTTGAACCATTCCGTTTCGAAACATTGGAACGATATTGTTGGTTACAGAAGAGTGGGTATTAGTCAATGATTGTTGTTGCTGATGTTGCTGGTGCTGCTGGTGCTGCTGGTGTTGTTGTTGGTGCTGCTGGTGCTGCTGGTGTTGTTGTTGTTGTTGATGTTGTTGATGTTGCTGCTGTTGCTGCTGCTGAGGTCGTTGGATATAGTAGTTATTATATGTGTTGGGAGAAGATTGATATCCATTATTATTATTTGGAATCGAGGGTAATTTACTGTCATGGTGATAATCTGGATAATTGGACATACCCATAAACAGCTGTGTATTATTATTATTATTATTCACATTCGTGTCCGCTTCGGATTTCACAAGAGGATGGACTGGATTTAATAATTGGCCTATATGTGGGCTAGCCTGATGTTGTTGTTGTTGTTGCTGCTGTTGGCTGGACTCCTCATTTTTCATGCTAGCAGTAGTCGTATCGTCCACCCCGGGTATCATGTGTGGATGAACCACTTGTGGCATCATATCAAAACTGCTGTTACGACCCCCATTATACCTCTGGATAGACCCGGACGAGCTAGACGACATACTATAATGTCGAGGTGGCTGCGAGAACGATTGTCGTACAGGTGATAGCATGGGTGTATTGGGGGATGAAGTCATACTAGCGGGTGAAGGTAACGGAGGTGGGAAATGATGATGATGAGGATGTTGATGTGGCGCTTGATTGTTACTATACATATGGCTGTTGTTGCTACTAGCGGTCGTTGTTGTCGTGTTTCCGTAATAGTTGTTCATTTTACTACCATCGTCCATCTCCATGCGTTGTCCTAAAGAGGTTGGATACATCACACTTTGATTGACGACAGGCAAAGTGGCGTATTTATTGGATCCTAATGACATACTACGAAAGGGGTGAATGCGTCTATCATCTAAAAGAAAAATGAGTATCCTTATGAAAAAAAACAACATGAAATATTTTTACCCGAATAAAGATTATCTGTCAAAGTAGCGTCATTTTGGTCAAAGGGAGGAGGTTCAACCATGGGAGGAATCCGAAAGTTTTGCTTGATGAGCAAATCAGGCGATATTTCGAGACTTGCTAATTCGGGCACGGAAGAAGGTGTGCGTAATTTACTGGAAATAATATCGTTGGGGAGATAGTACGAGATCAAATGTTGAGCCACGCCATGAACAATAATAGACATGGTCTTTTTGATGAGTCCATCCTTACGGAAACGGTACGAATCCGATAGGCTACCCACCAATCGACGCTCACGGTTACGATCGTTCGACATGGTACACGTCAATACACTTTGGTCCGCACTGTAACTGCGTTGTCGGTTATCCACGCCAGAAGAAGAAGCTGAACCGGCAGAAGAAATCGAAAGTTTCTTGTCACCAGGCACTCGTTTGTCTAATTCACGATAGATCAAAAAGTTACCAAGTATACGAGATGGACTCCACACAAGCCCATCCGTCCATCGTTTGATGCCTATTTTAACCCTTTTTTTTTTAGTTGTCCAATCTTTGGTCCCTCCCCCGCCCATCTTTTTTTTTTTTTCCTTTTTTTTTTTTTTTTTTACCTGACTCTCGTTCATCGAAAACAAAAACTGAGCCTGATCGTATCATGCGTCGTTCCTTTTCTTGTAGTCTTCTAGACACTCTAGGAATTAACCCTCTTCTGCATCCTTCAAAAATAAGTAATACATCCTGTGTCGTTTCGATATAACCATGAAATGTTTCTGCCATCTTTCTTTTTCTTTTTCCAAAAAGAAAATAAATAAAATAGAAAGAGGAAAATAAAAAAAAAGGGGGGGAGAAAAGAAAAAAGAAAAAGAAAATAAAGAAAAAAAAGAATTTATAACATGTTGGTTGCACACACACATTTCGGCTGTGTAAATAATTTCCCGCTTTTTCAATTGTTTCAACTTTTTTTTTCAGCGTCTTTTTCTCTCTCTCTCTCTCTCTGGGCGCAGGGGGGTGGTACTATGGCAACTGAGTTCAAATTACCATGACAACCCAATGTCTGGTAAAACAAAAAAAAAGAGGGGTTGCATGATGAGTAAAAATCATATAAAAACTGTCACCTTCTTTTACTCATCATGTACCACCCAAATTGCTCAAATTCCCCGTCAACCCTTTTTTTTTTTTCTGTGCGGGTCGCACAGACCTCTAATCACAGAAAATCAGAATTATTCCTGATACCATCTGATGAGCTTGGGGTTCATCCAAGAGAGAAAAAGAGCATAAACATTTAATTTAATATCTTGAAAGGGCACAAACAAGACGTGCACGGGCAAAAGAAAAAAAAAAAAAAAAAGTGTGAGAGATGGGGTATAAATTTGCTTGTGTAACTTTTTTTTTTCATTAAAGAGTGTTATTACAGTGTGGATTTTTTATTTTATACAAATGTGGGGGGGGTAGAGTTGGGGTTGCTTGATATTTATTTACATTCCCATGCCACCCATACCGGGCATACCCATGTTGGGCATACCACCAGGTCCGTCCTTTTGAGGAGCATCCACAATCATACACTCAGTTGTGGTCAAAAGAGAAGCAACACCAGAGGCATCCACAAGAGCAGTACGAACAACCTTGGTAGGATCAATGATACCACGCTCAATCATATCGACATATTCATTGGTAGCAGCATCATAACCAAAGTTCATATTACCAGACTTATCTTCCAAAATCTTGCCTGCAACCACAGATCCTTCTCCACCAGCATTATCTACAATGGTTCTACAGGGACGTTGGATGGCTTGACGAATAATAGTAATACCTAATTGTTGATCAAAGTTGGCTCCCTTCAAGCTGTTCAAGGAATTAGCGGCCTTCAAAAGGGCAACACCTCCACCAGGGACAATGCCTTCTTCTACAGCAGCACGGGTAGCACAAAGAGCATCATCGAAACGGTCCTTCTTCTCACCCACTTCGACCTCAGAGGATCCACCCACACGGATAACGGCAACACCGCCAGAGAGCTTAGCAAGACGTTCTTGAAGCTTCTCCTTTTCATATTCGGAAGTGGAGGCATCTTCAATAGCACCACGGATTTGTTCACAACGTTGGGTAATGGCATCCTTGGATCCAGCACCGTTCAAAAAGACAGTATCTTCCTTGGTAATGGTAACAGAACCAGTGGTACCAAAGAGTTCAGGCTCAGCCTTATCCAACTTGATATCAAGTTCATCAGAGAACACAGTAGAATGAGTCAAGACACCAAGATCACCCAAGATGGACTTTCTGTTGTCACCGAAACCAGGAGCCTTGACAGCAGCCACTTGGATTTGACCACGGAGCTTGTTCAAGATACAGGCAGCAAGTGCCTCACCATCCAAATCCTCAGCAACAATCAAGAGAGGACGACGTTGGGTAGCAGAAGCCTCAAGGGCAGGCAAAATATCTTGCAATTGAGAAATCTTCTTTTCAGACAACAAAATCAAGGGCTTTTCGAATTCGACCTTTTGGGTCTTGGTGTCGGTGATGAAATAAGGGGAGATGAAACCACGGTCAAAGCGCATACCTTCAGTGACTTCTAATTCATCATCAATGGTCTTACCGGCCTTGACAGTAATCACACCTTCTTTACCAACACGTTCCATGGCTTGAGCGATCATGGCACCAACGTGCTTATCACCGTTAGCAGAGATAGTAGCAACCTATTTTATATAGTATATCAGTCCCTCTCTCTTTGTATGTCCATCCATTCTTAAAATTACCTGAGCAATTTCGGCAGAGGTGGTGACAACGCGACTGTTGGTCTTTAAGAATTCAAGAACATGATCGACGGCGAGTTGAGTACCACGACGAAGATCCAAAGGATTACAACCGGCAGCAACATTTTTTACACCTTCGGTGAAAATAGCACGAGCTAAAACGGTAGCGGTGGTAGTACCATCACCAGCAATATCGTTTGTCTTGCTAGCAACATCTTGCACAAGTCTAATGGTTTACATCAATATAGGATTCTCACGGGTTAATTTTTTTTTCTGTATTTTTTTTTTTTACCTGGCACCCAAGTTTTCAAACTTGTCTTCTAAAACAATGGACTTGGCAACAGTGACACCATCCTTGGTGATCTTGGGAGAACCATAAGGTTGCTCAATAAGCACGTTACGACCTTTGGGACCCAAAGTGACAGCGACGGCCTTAGCAAGGATATCGACACCGCGCAAAAGACCAGCGCGACCTTCGACACCAAATCGGATTTCCTTGTGGCTAGAGTAAAGACGGGAAAGAATACCAGTACCACGACGAGGTGTTTGAAGAGCTTTAGCAGCAAGTCTATTCATTTTTTTTTACTTGGGGTAGGAAATAAAAATGGGAGGAAAAATAAAAAAAAAGAGAATTGTGGGCAAGAGGGGGCCTGAAATAAATTAAAAATCGGTTGAATCCACAGTCACAAACAAAATCTTCCCCCCGTTCTAAACATTTCTCCGGCCGGAACTGACTTTCCACATCTTTCTTTTTTACCGTGTGAAAAAAAAAAAAGACTTAAACAGAGATGCAATGAACATGGTCAATAGGTTTTCTGCATGACGTAGGTGATGAATAAACTAGGGGTCACGTCTCCTACTTGGTCAATGTCAAATTTAATGGCAGATGTTACATGTGCATTGATTTATAATCTCCCCTGATTTTCCTTGCTTTTCTCACGCGTTGAAGTGTACAATCATAAAAAGTGTGGGGAAAAATGTAAGATCGTTTTTTTATGTCGATCCATGACCATAAACAAATAAAGATATTTCCATTTCTTAGGTTTCGCATATAAAATTAATACCTTGTTCGATTTTTTATATTTCCATTTATTAGGTTTCGCATAAAAAAAGGTTTCGACGTAAAAATTTGAGCCCATGGTTATTTTAATTATATAATTAAGCTTTCTTCAATCATTGCATTTCTTCTTTTTTATTCTTTCACCATTCTTTTCATCAATGTCTATGCTTGATATCGTAGACTGTGTATCATCACCCTTCTTAAAGACCATCGCTGGACTTCAGAATACTGAATTGTGAGTGATTTATTTTGCAGTGCATAGACCCTAATTTATTCCCTATAGAATCACCTCACCCAGTCCTTACTCCAAATTAGATAGCTTTGATCAAAAGCAAGAGCTCGAAAAGGAGTTTTGTCGAGACTTTTCCTGTTGTGGACTGAATCTCGGTAATTTACATCAATTACTAGAACATTATGAGGAATATCATTTATTTCGTGCCAACACCACAGAAGAGGATGAGCGTCGCTTTACCTGCTCCCCACCATCCGAAGAAGAAATGAACCTGTCTCAACCCATGCAGCTCGCTCAATTAGCAAACACCTCCACCAAGGAACATTTGACAAAATCAGATTTAAATATGCTCGAAAATGCTCAAAAGTATGCTTCAAAACGTTCCGTCCAGACTTTGGATTCCATCGTCGATGGCTTAAACACACCTAGCCTCAGTCCCAGTGAAAGCTCCGAACCCTTTTTTGATGAGGATCTATCGGATTCAGGTTGGATACGAAGAGCCAATATGATTATCTCTTCTACTAACAGCAATGACGGTAATATTCTAAAAAAAAAATTTTTGGAGTAGACAGAGAGAAAATGACACATATACACTCTCTCAACTAGATCTGTCAGATAAACCTTATCGGTGTCATATCGAAGATTGTGACAAGGCATATAAGAACGCGAACGGATTAAAATATCACCGCTTACATGGTCATTGTCCACCGACCGATAGCAACGACTTGTTGGATGCCAATAAACCTTACACTTGCTCCTTGGGCGTCTGTCGTAAACGTTATAAGAACCTGAACGGTTTAAAATATCATATTGAACATACTCACATGTCCAAACTCCATAATTTAAGTCCTGCTGATATTTGGATGAGAGACTGTAAAGGTCGAAAAAGGCGCTTTTCCTCATCCTCATCGTCATCCACTTTATCAACAGACTCTTTGTCATAAATAAACACATACACACACACACACACACACACACACACAAAGGGTTCTGTTTTTTTTCTCGCATCGTTTATTGTACAAATTCGCTTTTTTTGAAAGGAAAAAAAAGCTCCCAATGACATTTAACCTAAAAAAAATTGAGAATGCTCCAAATAAGCTTGTGTTTTCTCGATCTTAAGCTTTGAGGTGGTAGCCAAAGTATAGAGATGTAGATTCCTTTTTAGTGCACTATCTTTTATCACTACTGTTCCTTTTTCATTTCTTTTAATTGTATCAAAAGAATGCAAAATTATGTGCGAAAAATAAAAAGGTATAACACTCATCATGAGATATAAAACCAGTTGAAATGATTTAAATGCTTTAAAAATGAGAGCTATGTACGCATGCAATAGGGTCCTTATTCGTGCCCTTCAATATCATATTATATTTTTTATTGTTGATGCATTTTCCTCCTACTTTAGCAGTATACCTATTTAATGATAACAGATATATATCTCTTTTACTAATTGGAATTTTACTCTTAGCGTGCACGAATAATTTATGAAATTAGTGTATAGCACAATCGTTAAATGCAACGCAACATGTGGTATCCTATGGGACTTTGTTCTGGGAACGCTGAAAAATGTGCTACCTGTGCTCCTTCGTATACATTTGGCACCCAAATCGAGAGCAGAAAAATCGACCCTGACACCGATCCTACTCCATGAATCAGCAAGTTATTGAAACTGAGGATAACTCGACGGAGGAATTCGATGATAGCGATATAAATAGCCACTGTTTGAACAAGTAAAAAGCATTGTGTCAAGGGTTTATTACTCAAGTGCTCTGGTTCTAATTTTTTTAAACATCAAGCTTCTAGCTTTTTCAGCCATGCTTCAAGTTCAAAGGAACTAGAGGTGTTCTTAAACGCTATTAATTTTCTGCTAATATATACACACGATAAATCCTATGACTATTTAACATCATCGCCAGATTGCCATTCATGTTAATGTACAACGATATCTTCCACTGTTCAGTCTAGATGCCAAATTTCGAAGGAAGCTGTCACTTTTAATGAACGTATAGACTATCCTTTCATTTAAGTTGAACAGACGCCAACAATATTCTCTTTTATGTCTTCACTCAAGATAAAGAAAACCAATGAATTTATATAACCTTGGTGACGCCAAGTAGCAACCGAGTCAAAAGAGGCTGCTTTTGGTTTTTTTCTTCAACTTACACAAATTTTAAACACTTTTTCACTAATTTTGCATAACGATGGTCCTTTTCTGGCTGCGAGTAATGGAGATTTGAAAAATTTAAACGGAGACCTTACGTAATAAGCTCACCCAAAAAGGCAGGAGAGAGAATGTCATTATAGCCGATACTGTTGACACAAAACACACTTAAATGACATAGCAAGCTGGAGTTAATGCTTGACAAAGGGATCTACAGGAATTATATGGCAAGAAGAGAGTTTTTCTTTTGTTTGCAAAATAACATTGGTGGTTTAAAGAAAAAGTGGATAAAGAAAGACATGTCTAGCTAATTGACAACGACCCAGAAGGAATACAATTCCAAGCTTTGCAAAGAAATACTATCAGTGAAAGCAAGAAATATTCAGTTTAACACTCAGAGGTACAAAATATAAGCTACAGTATTTACACTATGAATTCAGACAAATTAGAATTAATTTTGGACAGATGCAAAAATAAATTCAGACCAATAAAAAAAAAGTTCAGACTATTGAGAAAATTATTGTTCAAATAATTTTACCTGCATGAAATTGCCAAAGCGATAACTTTGGCGTTTTTACGAGAAAAGAGCGCAGGGCGCTCACCTACTTCCCTGAGATTTAATAGGATGTACTTAAAGTTTAGGACAGCTGCTTAGTCTCTATTCCAAAATTTCTGCCTTGAGTAACACATACAGTATTTTGACATCTGATAATTTGTTAATATCAACATAACGAATATAATTGTTACTATACTACCTTAACAATCCATGACACTTTACGATTGGTATTGTATTTCTTCTAAATGGACGAGGATTAGAAATCATCTTGAATTGCTCCAAAACGTCACCACAATCTGGACAATGAGAGGAAGTTTTAAATTCGTCAATTAGATAAACAGTCAAACCATTTTTTTTTTTAGCATTTGAGTAAGCCCTTTATTCCTTGTAGGTTCCTGGAACTTTGTGTTCGGGGCTGACCAATTTCCAAGTACCAAGACAGCATCAGGACCAAATTTTCTTTTCAAGTTTTGTACCAATTTTTGATCATTTTGTTCATAAAACATCTTTAATGAAAATTTCATTTTTCGAAAAGGTAAAAGCTGTAACTTCTCTAAGACTGTACTGAGAGTTTTTCTGTTAAGATCACTTTGGTTAGGTCGTCTATTAATCTCTAAACCAAGCGCAATAATTCTTCTTTTTTCATTATCATCAAATCTTTGTGAGATATGCTTTTGTGACAGCATCATTTCTAGATATACGGCATAAAACCGAGGATTGACAATCCTATCATTGGAAAAGTTCTGAGGTTGAGGGTAAAAACCGCAAATTCGTGATATAAATATATTGCCATTTAGTACAGATTGCATTTATGATCAACTCGGAATGAAAACTCTGACTCTGGAAAATAGGAGATTTCTTTGGGCTTTAATGTCTCGTTTCCATAGTAGTCGGTTAACGTGTCATTAACGGATGATCTGGCTTTTATGTACTGAATGTAGTTTTCCAAATTTGTAGATTTGGATTCTGTTTTGGAGAGCGTTGTTTCGGCTTCTTGGACAACCAAAGGTTTGTTTTGATTCCGTAAATATCTGAAATGTCTTGGCCATTTTGAGCGATTATTTTTGGTAAAAATCAAAGTTTGCTTCTCTTTAACTGTACTAGTTTCTTTCATGCAATACAATAAATCACGTCTTCCAGGGTCGATCAGAACACACTTGTTTTCAGTACGTTTTAAATCAGCTTAATTTAGCCCTTCTATATACTGCTCTTGATCGTCGACTACTCTCTTAACGCTGGTTGTAAAGAATTTTCTACATGTATCTGTGTTTTGTTTAATGATTGATACGCCAACACCATTTGTTTCAAGTGTTCCTTGAAACCTTAAAGTCTTATCAACACCTTGATTCTTGAACGCCTTCTTTTCAAAATTCACGACAGAACCCCAAATTTTAAATTTTTTTCCAGCTTGGAGAGGACTTTTATTCTTGAGAATATGAAAGTGAATTATTTTGGCATCCAAAGTCATGTAGCATGGAATGAAGTAAGTGCGCAACGGGAAGCAGATAAATGCTTTTACTGTTCTAGCTTCAACTAATTTGGCAAGTTAAAAAAACGCATCAAAATGATTCTCAGGTTTTGCTGCAATATCATAGTATAAATGGAGTCCTTTTGGAAAGTGTAGTCTTTAGGATAGCAGGAAAAGATACTGTTTAATTCTTTTCTTGACTAGTCATCAAGAATACTGACTGTAGGTATCTCTTTCCTTGCTACGGCACGACTGATCTGATTACAAGGTCCGTATATCTTGCTTTGGATAGCTGGTTTTATTGCTTTTTCATCTGATCCATTTTCTTTCATTTTTTTCTGAAGATTATTTGCTCTTTCCTTCTTTTGTAATATAATATTAACAATTTGGCGCAGTCTATTTCCAAAATGAGCTTTAATATTGCTATGGTACGCCGTTTGGATTTTGGTACACTCATACAATGCTATTTGCTGAGCATTTGGTAAGCTGGGAGGAGTATAATTAGCATCTTGAAAGTAAGCCTTTTTGTATTTTGCTATCAATTGCCTATTTTTTTTTTTTTTTTTTTGTTACAGGCTTTAATCTTGTGTTTCGAGTTTTTGAAAGTGTAAGACTTAAAAAAACTTCTACAAATAAATCTTTTTCAACAAAGTCTTTTAAAGTAAAAGTTTCGCTTGCTGCCAATTCTTGCAAATAGATGTACTTTGTGAAGGTAAAGGTATGTGTAATCAATGAAATAGTAGTGTTAACCAAATCAAACAATGGCTGTAAATACAACGGCTTTCAAATGTTCTTCGCAGCTGTTTTAACTGTAATAACGCGCTTGCTAATTTTTCAGAATTTCTCGCAGTGACACTGGTACTTGATTCTGATGCTGTTATGAATACTTCAGGCGTAGTACTTCGCTTACTTGCAACAGGGCGTCGCTTAATTACTGAAGAACTTGACTCGGCAACAGTAAATTCGGATCCGTACTTGAAACCACCACGACTTCGTAATGTATGTATTGCAGGCGGGGACTCATTAAAGTCGTCACTGCTATAATCTATCAAATTGTTGCTGACAACATTTCTAATAGAATCAGGAATACCAATGGTACTTGTATATCAGGTTCATGTTCGGCTGCCTTGCCTTTGCCTTTAAACTTCTTTTGGGAATCAATATATGGGGTATTTTCCCGACGTATAAGAAAGGGTAATTAAACATTACGTAAGTTTTCTATTAAAACAAGACTTGGCAATGTAACATACTTCGTCTCTTCCGTCCCAAAATCGGTGGTTGAAAGTCATTGTCCGAGCTATCATTTTGAGTTTCTTTTTTATAATGGAATCAGTTTTTTGGTTGCATTTCCATCAAATATCATACATATACGTTACCTTTCATAGCTTAAACTGAATAAAAGAATGAAGAGAGAAAAAAAGATTAAAAAAAAAAAAAAAAAGTATCTATCACAATTTTTACACTTAAAATCCAGATATTTTAGCTTACCTTTTTTGAAAAAAAAAAAATTCAGACTAATTGATTACATGTAGAAAACCCCTGCGGATTTATGCTATGAGCTTATTTTATGTTAACAGCAGAAAGGCGTTTTACTTAAATTTTTTTTGGCTTTGTGGCAGGTACTCTAATCTCAATATTCACAACGCCGATTACAGATATTTTCAATTAAAATCGTTGAATTATAGCCCTGGAGGTTGGTGTTTCAACTACTATTGTGTTTCCTTTAGTCGATCTATCTGTTGGTGGTCTCATAATGATATCAACTACAAAGATACAACTACTCAGTAGTCCACATCGGTCTAAGACTATTTTTCGAGCCATTGTTCTCTTGGATTTCTACGTCAATTTCCCGATATCTCTGGAAGTGAATTCATCACGTATTGATGATTATCGTGCCTGCCATTAATCCAGTGAAGTCAGCATTACTGTCTTTTGGGGCTCTCTATCTCATTAATAAAATCCGTTGCTTCAAATCCATCCTCTTGATAAACACCTTCTTGTTCATTTTCTTTAAATAGTGTTAAGCTCGAAGTAGTTTTAAGAATAGCAAAGAAATATAATTTTATTGTTTGCAATTACACTGTACATCATATGTCAAGCTCAATCATTTTTTCGGTGGTCATGACGAGGGCAAAGCATAATTTGACTATCATTGGAGATACTCAAACCTTGCTTAGTGAAGGATAAATCGAAAGTAGAGGTTATAAACCTTTGCTCATGTCGCCCTTTTCATCATCTCTTAATCCAATTGAGGAGTGCTGGTCCAAGATCAAAAAGAAAAAAAAAATCCGCTTTTCCTATCACTCAGTCAAGGCCGCTTGTGAGACTATTACAGCAAAATATTGCAATGATTGGATACCACAATCTGATACTTACTGGGATATATGTCTTGGTTTATCGAATTTTTATCTTTATTTGTCTGATTTAATTTTTCATTTGTTTGAATATGATATTACGGTTGTCTGAAATAATAATAAATTCCTCTGAAAATCTTTTTGAGTTTGTCCGAAAATAATTTGCATTTGTCTGAATTTAAAGTGCGAGTACTGTTTAGAACGACAATTGATGCTTTGTGACACCATGGGTGCAGACCTGCAAAATGCGGTTACTATTTGACGGGGATAATAATTTGCATTGATGAAAAACAAGATCAAGATGTGACGGCGCTTTATTTGCCTAAAGGGGTTTTTTTTTTTTTTTTTTTGCTCATTCTTTAAGCATATTTTTCTGAATTAACTGTGCAATGATTCAACAACGAAAAAACACAATGAACACCGAGCCTTCTGCTTTGAACAGAACAGCTGATAAAAACTACTGGGGTTTAGTAACTTCAGATCCAGGTAAACATAACCTTTAAGCTTAAAAGGTCATGACATTCGATTAAAGGGTTCAACTTTTATGTTGTTTTTATCTTCTTTTTTTTTAAAAAAAAAAGACATCTTTAATGACATGCTTAAAGAATATGGTGTGAAAGACACTAAAGCAGAAGAATTGTTTTCACTTGACTTTGAGCACTTGGAGGATGAAGGGTACTTAAGATATCTTCCTTTTTTTTTATTACCACAACTAAACTTTTTTTTTTTTTTGATAAAAAAAAAGTCCTGTACATGGCTTGATTGTCATTACTGAATTTACAGAAGAACCTTTAATTGAAGGTTATGACAAAGTTGATGAGGATGAAGATGATATCATCTTTAGTGCACAAGTATGTATCTTTGTTTTCTTGAGAAAAAAAAAAAAAAAAAAAAAAAAAGAAAAAACCTGAACAAATTAACATTGTCATCAGGTAGTAACAAACGCCTGTGGCACATTGGCTCTTATCGGAGTCTTATTGAATGCAGATATATCAGAGAGAGGTGAAATTCTCAACAACTTCTTGGAATTCACAAGAGGATTCTCTCCTATTGTAATATATTAAAAAAAACACTTCCATGATATAACGTGTATTAATATTTTTTTTTAGAATCGCGGTCTTTGTTTGGGTAACTCTGATGAAATCAGACGCATTCATAATGCATATGCCCCGTAAGTAATGCTTCGCATATACACTTACTTAAATCAGTTAACTTATATATCTGCATGTAGCGCTCATCAAATTGCTGAAGAATTATTGACGAATAACACTGCCGCCACCGTTACCACTGCTGCTGTCGCCGATTCAGACTCTATGAAATATGAGACTGATTATCATTATGTGACCTATATCTTCAAGAACGGATTCCTTTGGGAAATGAATGGTCTTGACAATCGACCTAAAAAAATTTGTCCATGTACTAAACAGGACTGGCTTACGAAGGCTGAGCCCAGTGTCCAAAGAAGAATGGCCGATAAGACGTAAATAATTGTTTAGGTTTTTATTTACTCCTTGTGATTGTATACTTACCCTCCTATATAATAGAAATGCGTCGATCATAGCCATTAAACATGATCAATACTCTTTCTTGGTTGCAGAGAACGCCTTGTTGAAGACCAATCTAACGAAATTCGACAAGATCTTCAAATCAAAAATCCCAACCAAGAAGGCAGAAAACTATGCAAGGCAATTTAAGGCCGACACAAGTCCAGGTGCAGTCAATCATGAGGCTATAAATACCGTTTGGGACGATCTGATCATTGGCAATAAACCGGTCAAGCCAAGAGTGGACATGCTTCGAGAGAGGCAAAACCAACTGGAGTCAAGAGTCAAGATGGAGGAAGAAAATCGCTTGACTTCCAGCCAAAACATTTGCCGACAAAAGTTCGATTACTCCCCATTCTTAACATCGCTCATCAGTAAAGCTTACAAACGTAAATTGCTCGACGATGATGAATCTGAGGAGGAACTTGAAAAGTTACCCACACCAAAAAGACGAAAAAACAATAAGAATCAGCCCATCAAAGCTTGAAAAAGATTTGTTTTTCTCACCACCAACTGATACCACCACTTTTATTATCAATACCAATACCCATACTCACCATCATAACCTAAATTTGATTATGAAATCATCTTTGTTTTAAAAAAAAAAAAATACCGTAAGTTATGATTTTCGAGTAATAAAAAAAATAATGCAATAAGGATCGTAATAATGTGACGGATGTTTGTAAAGAGAGTGTAAGGGTGTTGGTTGATAGAGTGCAGTGTAAACACCAATCGATAATCAAATCTTAAAAAAAAGTTTTGAGCTATAAGCCTTTTTTTTTTCAGACGAATCAAAATTTGGTGTTCAGTCATTTAAAAACGGGTCCTATCTGGATTAAATAACTAAAGCAACAACTTTAGTAGAAAGTTATTGTCTGCCAGCTTCTTCTCGACTAAACAAAGTTGGTCATTTTTTTCAGTCTTCCTCAAATAGATCAGTATTTTTTTTAAAAGTTTAAAGTTGCAGACAAATCTCGATTCCACAATTTTCCTGCTACAATACCAGACGTATTTTTCTATTTTTCTGTGGCAAACAATATTCTTACACCTGATAAATGATTAGATAATATGTTATAAATGTAACACTGGATACCGAAGTAATCTATGACATGTAATGATCAGCATTTCTCATCTTTGACATGGTCATAGATTTACAAAAAGAAGACGTTTTGTACTTATCAATTAAATATAGTTTTACATTATAACAATTAAGCCTTCACTCCTCGTTGGTCCTTGATACCTGCCGTTTGGTACCGACCAATTTCCAAGAATCAGCGTTTAGTTGAATCCAAACTTATTATTCAGCTTTCTAACTAAATGAACACCATTTTTATCAAGGTAAAGTTCGCTAGAAAATTTTAGTTTACGGGAACAGTTTTCTTAGGGACAGCCAAATTGTCTTTAGAGACAACCGGAATTCGCATGGTCGAAATATCTGATTATGATACTTTAATAGACAACCAGAGGTCAATATGACTTATCGTCGTGAACTAGATATAATTTATTTAATTAGCATATGTTAAACCGGTATGTGCGTGTTATAGCTTACTCTCAGCTTCTCGTTTGGCCCTTAGCTTAAAAATTCTGTTTAAGATTAGGATCAAACGAGCTCAAAGGCGAAAGGGTGTTGATAGAATTGTCAAAATAAGTGTGAATTGTTCCATATTTACTCGTAATTCTTACATTGTTTCTGATGGTATTTTCTTGTTTCCAGGTCTAAAGGACAGCCAAATTACAGATATTACGTGCACTTTGGCTGTCCCTAAGAAAAGCGTTTTTTTTAAAAATTGAGCATCTTAAAGACCACTCTCTAAAATCTCTTTTTTTTTTATTGGTTTGCTTCACCTAGTCGCATGGCTGATAATTCTCTTTTGGGATGACTGATTTGATGGCTTCTTTAGTAAACCCATTTCCTTTTAATGTCCTACGAAGATTTTCTGCTTTTTCATCCTTTTTAAACAACCTGTTCACAAAACTACGTAATCTATTTTTTAAACGCGCCTTATGGTCATCAAAATACTCTTTCTGCACAGCTGCGGACTCGGTAGTGAAAACCCGCAACATGTTGCGGAAAGACGGAACATGCGGATAAAATACACAACCATCGGCATATAGGTTTTTATTTTATTTTCTTCCTTTCCTATTTTCTTTTACAAGCATTGCCAATTAACACACCAGAATTAATAAAATAGTAATCACTCCAGTAGATGAATTGTTGAAAAGAATATAATTATAATTAAAATTGTCTACGCATTACAGAGAAAGATACGACTAACTTACAAATCAGGTAAAGAACCAGCAGGATGATGATCAACCTTATGATTATAGTCAATTTAAGGCAAAATAAGCTTTAAAAGAAGAGTATAACTCTTCTTTGACCAATAAAAAGCAAATCCGTAAAAAACGTGTAATGTGCTTCTACGAAAAAGTGTTACAATTAACCACAGTAGAAGATATTTTAGCGTAATTAACACTTTAAATAATTTGCTATAGATTAATAAATTTGTTCATTTGATTTTTCTCCCTTTCTTTCTCTTATAACTTTTTTCAAGGCAGCCCTGAATTCTGCTTCGTGTTTTAAGTGCTGTTATCCAAGTAATGGATACCGTTAAATTATACAAACTAGGTAAATATGACATACGAAATACATATTATTATCATGTCATTACACTTTAAAGTACCAAGAATTTGTGTGTACACATTGTCTTATGCTGAAGACAATTATCATTTGAATTTCCAATACGGTTTTTCTAAATAGTTGTATAGATGTCGAGCCGTCTTTGGATTTGAACAGCAGGTTTAGGCTGTGAAAATTTTTCTATTAGGCTATATTTTTTTCTTTAGGCTGTAAAATTTTTCTTTTAGGCTGCAATTTTTTTCAGGCTGCTAAAATAATTTGGTCTATACACTGTTACATCCCGCAGGAGTCTCGAATGTTACCTGTATATATATACGGCTGTTTGACTAGTATGGTGTTAATTGGGCCCGTTAATAGTAAGTGCAAGAAGTATTACGGAGGTAAGTTTACCTTTTCAATTTGGAGACGATATGTACATAATTTATTTTTAAAGTAAGATACAAAATAAAAATTGAATTAAATAAAAATGTTTTCATTTAAACCCTTTGTTTTTTTATTATGTAATGTATTTCTTGATTGCACAACAGTATAAAGGTCCATCATCATGAATAATAATATAGTTAAAAGTGATGCAATAACGTAAGTACTACGTTTTGGGTAAAAGGACGCTATATTGTGGTAAAAAGACACAGCAGGTGGAATTTAATAGCTACCGGAAGTAGTATAATTACCTAACATGCGGAAAACCCGCAACCTTAGGCGGTAAAAACGTCCATTTTATACCACCTAAGGTTGGGGGCTTTAACTATATGTTGTGGGTTTCTACCACATATTCCGCCACTATGGCAGGGGAAGTTGTTCAATATGTAGCAAAAGTAGTGTTCTATCAAACAAGATAGACAGTTTATAAAATAAAGAAAAAGATAATTGTGAGACTGGGTAAATTGAATATCGTTTTATTATTGAATTAGAGGATGGTTTATATAAAAATTGACAAAGTCCTTTCGGTACTTGTCAATTAATAGAGCAGGCTGAGAGAATGATTTATAATGTGAACATGTTGCAGTAAGCAAGCATGTGTGGATCATGTGTGTATTGTAAGCTGTGGTATTATTTATAAGTTGTTTTTATCATTTGTTAATGCAGATGCTACGTGTAAACCGCGTGTGCGTGAGGTGAGACAAATTAGCTATTTCGAGTTTCTTCGCTAAAGTAACTCACAAAATAGTGCTTGTATACACTACGGGATATTTGTGTATACAACAAGTAGGCTTAAATGTGGATAGTTTTACAGAAAAAAATATAAAAAAACAGTAGGATCAATTAGAATTCTTGTCAGATTTTATTGATGTTAATGTTAATTAAAGATTTAGGAAGAGGAAAAATATAGAGTATTTATGATAAATGGAATGGGCGAGGCTGAGGATACTCCTCTTAACAACTTGAGTATGCTATCGATAACAATATCTATATTAAACAATTAGTGCTACGCATAGTTAATAGAGAAATAATAACAATAACACGTCTTAAGTTTGGACATTGGTGTTAATACGATACCGTGATACTTTAAAGTAGTGACCTTCTTTAGCGAATTCCTTTTTTATGCCTGATCATGATTTAGCTATCATTTATCAGTGCTGATGAGATATGAATTTATTATATGTATAATCTATATATGTGATTTAGCACACAATATAAGAAGAATCAATTACTTCATTGCAGCAAAGTTGTTTTAGTCTATTTTTACTGTTACGGAACGCAAGCTTTATTTGTTTACCTTTTTTTTTTCATATAAATACCTGAGGAATTGACCGCGGGTAAGGATTCTTTATCTGTTTCCTTACTTATAATTGTGCTCAATTTCTGCAGCCCTGATTAATCTGACATTTCAATTAATAGACCATTGAGGAGATAGTTTTATTTCCCCGCAACGTTTTATTTCATTACTTCACCGTACTATTTTATCAAATACCACACTTACTTTTGTTTTATTTTTGTTTTATATATTTTACTTTACTCAAACACCACAAGGCTTACAAGTATCTTTCTAAAACGAGAACGGCTTATTTTATTGTCGTCCATTACAGAATTTGGATATAATAAATAGAGGGATTTAAGATGATATAGCTAAGCTTACCTGTATATAATTTTGCCAGACATTTGAAATTATGAATGATTTTATTATGAAATATGTCTGCGTGGCGGTAATCGCTCGCAACAATGAACTGCAAATAAATGATGTCAATGCTTCTATAAGCAACATGTATTATAAATAAATTTAAGAAAATGGAATAAAACAATAAAAAGAAAACAGCGAGTAAAAACTACGATCTATTTTATTCTTAATTCGCTATTGTCACTCTCGAATTTTTCATTTTTTTTTTTTTTATCAAACTGCAAAAATAAACTGAAGCTTTATTAAACAAATAAAAAGGGGTCTTTATACACATTGTTTCTGACATTGATCACAGATAGGCTGATGAAGGTTGTAGGTAGAGTTATTTCGGATAATACTCGGATGTAATAATCCCATATAGAAAGACCATAATGAAATGTTATTAACAATTAGTGTTCGAACTTTTCGATCTTGAACCGATCTTGCGCCAGTCCGAACAAAGCTCGAACCGAGTTTTTGTACTCGAGTATGCGCCACTTATTTTTTATTCGAGCGAGCATCGACCGAAGCTCGCTCGGCTATAAAATTGTAAGTAGTCACTTTTAAATGAAGACAGTAAAAAGACAGGTGATAGAATTTCCCTTGATAAAAATGTTGCAAAAACACAAAATATACTACCAAGACGATATCCGCAATCTACGGCATTACCTGATGGAAAAACATTGTTAGTTGTCGGTGGAGAAATTTATGGAAACTCTTCAGGCGTTCCTCAGACTTTATCTTT
>JAEPRD010000213.1:0-43048 GCA_016758985.1 Mucor saturninus | reverse complement strand
AACTAGCTGCATTTCCAAGATGCTCCCTTGGTACTGATAATAAAATGTAAGTCAACAACTACGCAATAAAAAATACATATTCTTTAACTATCTACCATGCTGTTGTATCATATGATCTGAAAGATCGTTAAGCTCTTCGAAATACGTTTGGCAACAGTTACACGCATATGCAGTTGTGTAATCAGCCTATTAACCCGATTTAGCCTGTTTAACAAAACATGACAAAAAAAAAAAAAAAAAAAAAAAAAAAAAAATAAACCCACTTACAAAGCGTGTACTTTGGTCTTTTGAAATAAAGGAAACACTATCAAAAAAATAAAAGCTTTATTAAGAGCTGGGCAAGCATTCCGTTTTATAAGGCTTACTTGGGTGTATTATAAAATCGCAATGCAACTTCACTAATATCCAAATCTGTATTATTACATGTTAGCGTTTCACGGCAAATTGCCATTGAGCTCAAAAGATTTACCTTCTACATCAACATAATGACGCCTCAAATTAGTTGCGTTCGCATATAATTTCTTACATATATGGCAAGCATGTTGAAGATAAATGTGCTGCTTTGGCATGGTAGGTAGAGAAACGGAAAGAGCAGTTTTTTTTTTTTTTTTTTTTTTTTTGTCAACTCGTTCACCCTTTTAATGATCCAAATATTTATCAAAATCTACGCGTACATCTAAAACCAAAAGTTATAAATATTTTTGAAGCACTTATTAAAAATGATTCCGCTTAGTCTTGACATGCATATGGATCGTCCGTGGGTCTTCTCAAAGCAGTTTATTGATATGTATTCGGAAAAACGACAGCACAACAGTTAGTGATTTGAAGGAGCAAAAAGCAGCTACTACTTCCTCTTCTAGCCATGCTTACTTTCAAAATAATATCCTCTTTGTTTAATAAAATCCTACACTTGAGATAAACATGTATATATGAAAAGAACTGTAGCAAAAAGAGACATTTATACATTCCACAGTTATTGAACATAAGCAGTTCAGCCCGTTATAATCGCACTATAATAGGAACTAGTAATTACTTTTACTGTATGACTCTTAGTGTTTTTTATTAATATTAAAAGTTCTTCAAAACAATTGGAGAGGTTGATTGATAGTGATTTTTGGGGTTTGAAGTTAACGCCAGTCTTGGGTAGGTTGCTATGGTTATTGCTACTTCAAAGATGGTATAAAAGAACGTGTATAACAACTAATGGTGGCCCCTATGCCATATTGAAAGCAATATCTTGAGAGGTTTTAGAAAAGAAACAGGCAGTTTACAAAGACCTTTAGAATCATACTAAAAAAGGAGTTGGTTTTAATCTGGCCAAATATTAAAAATTAAGAGCGCAATGGAAAGGGCTAAAAGTGTTGAAACTGATCCAAGCCCAGAGCATTACACCCGCAAGGAAGGACTCAGTACACCCTTTAAGAAGACGATGCCTTCCAGAGGGCCTCAAACACTGACGAAAAATAGCTTAACATCAAAAGCCTATCAATCTAGGCAAGAGTGTGATGAAACTGATCCAAGCCCAGAGCATTACACTCGCAAGGAAGGACTCAGTACACTCTTTAAGAAGACAATGCCTTCCAAAGAGCCTCATCACAGAAAAACTATAAGTCATCACCAGCTATCCATCACTTGGGATTAAAAAGTGTTGAAACTGATCCAAGCCCAGAGCATTACACCCGCAAGGAAGGACTCAGTACACCCTTTAAGAAGACGATGCCTTCCAAAGAGCCTCAAACACTGGTAATCTATAACTGGATGTCGAATATAATTGACAACAGCTACATAACCGTCCCTATATTACACTGTACAAACACATATACACTTCTCTTAAATGACTTGCTTGCTCGAATCAAATAGAGAATTATGAATACGTGAAAAAATGAAAAAAAAAAATAAAAAAAACTCCTTGGCATCAACGACGCCAACAGTAATAAAAGCAGTAATTTTAATTTGGTGACGTCGAAATGATTGATTTGCGCAGTTTTTTTTTTTCATCATTCATGTAAAGTTTTCAAAGTCTTCCTTATACAGTCACACACAAGTGAGGTTGGGAAACGCCAAATTTTGGCGATTTTTCGTGCATACCCTTTTTTAAAAACGCCATTTCTTTCCCTCATCGCAATATAAAAATTACCATGACAATAACAGATTCCACTAACACACATTCTAAGGAGTCAGGTTTGACCTCTGAAAGTAAACTTTGGGGTGTTTATTGGTTGCACAAGCATGGAGTAAGTCAAAATGCCATTTCTAGGACCACAGAGCTATCCACCTCCATTGTTCACAATATTCTAAAGCGAGTGAAGGAAACAGGTAGTCCACTACCTAAAAAAGCCCCTGGGGTATCTAAAAAAATAAACGAAAGATCACAAAGAGCATTGGAACGTGTTGTAAGAAGCAAGCCAACAATGAGCTATAATGATCTCAAAATGGAATCAGATAGAGCTGACGTGAATGTGTGTAGAGCAACAGTAATATCTTCTTTGAAGGATATGGAATTTGGATCTTATTTTGCTGCCAATAAGCCACGTTTAACACAAAAGCACAGAGACAGAAGACTTCGTTGGGCCCGATCTCGTGTCAATTGGACGAAGGAGCAGTGGGAAAGCGTTGTTTGGTCTGATGAGTCTCGTTTCTCGGTAACAGGATCTGATGGAGGTGCCAGAGTAATCAGAAAAGTTGGGGAAAGGTATCAGGAAAGAAATGTAATTCCAACAACAAAGTGGGGTGGAGGTGGTGTGATGATCTGGGGGTGTTTTTTCAAAGGTGGATTCGGCCCTTTAACCATAATTGATGGCACGGTTAATCAAGAGGAATACGTCAACATTTTGGCTGGTAAGTTTCATGTCTGGTTTAAGAATCTACCAGATATAGAAAACAAGGACTTTATATTGCAAGAAGACGGGGCTTCATGCCATACTGGAACCTACGCACGGTGGTGGAAAGAGATTCATCAGATTGCCGGGTTTGAGTACTGGTCTTCCAAAGTCCAGACTTAAACCCAATTGAGCATCTCTGGTGGGCTCTAGAACGCAGGATTGATGAAAGAAGGTCTAAAGTAAAGAATACGAAAGATTTGAGACTTGTAATAGAAGCAGAATGGGCGCAAATGGACATTTCGCTTGCCCATCGTTTAGTGGAAAGTATGACAAGTAGATGTCAAGCCGTAATTGATGCTCTAGGAGGTCCTACTAAATATTAAATGCTCATTATTTTTATATGAGGTATATATTTATTTAGTAATGTTTAAAATATGACATTGATTCGATTGAATCTGATTGAGAAATCCATTAATGAAAACAGAGTAATATTTTTGAAGAAAAATTTCATTAATTTTTTCCCAACCTCACTTCTGTGTGACTGTAATTGTCCAACCAAATGAATTCTGAATTTTTTAAGGGACAAAAAGGTGAAAAATAATACTCATTTACTATCCTACATTTTTTAAACTTTTCTTTAGAACTTTCCGAATATATTGCTAAATCAAAGTCGCCTTGTTTACGTGGATTCCTTCTACAGCATAAAGATTCTTTTAAGAAATGGCACGAGGATCCCTTACAGGCGGATAAGTTTTTTGAAGTTTGGTCCAACCGATTCTGTGAGATTTTTAGGGTTATTAAAGCCAGAGAAATAAAGGTAATAAAAAACAGCATATTTATATAGCTTGCGACATGTTAGCCTACGTACACGAAATAACGCACTAAACTATCTTTTTATGAAAAGGGACAAAAAAAAAAGTAATTCAAATATCAAAGAAATATGTACAGAACTGTGTGATAGAATTTGTTTGGATAAGGAAAGAGTAAGTTCAGCAAGAGCTATGTCTATCTACTTGATTTCTCATCATTTATTTATTTTTCGTTACCACAGAATAAATTGAAAAGACATATGGAACACGAAATTTTACAGACGCAAACTGTCATGACAACCCGCTTAAACAAACGCTTGCGTCAAGAAGCTGAGAAAGATGCTATCAACAAAAACGAAAACTCCCAGTCTTCCCGACCATCACAGTCTACAGAATCATCACAGTCTACAGAATTATCACAAGAAAGCCAATCAAGTCAGACAGCCTATGTTCCTGAATCGGATTCATCTCAAGATAACAATGACCTTTTGGAGCCCATGGTATGTAAATCAAACGAAATAAACTCTGACGTTCCTTATTTAATTTTGCTGGCTGCATGTAGTGGATCATAGACGGCAATAACTTGAGTAGACTTTTAATTGAGTTCAGATCAAAATGTTACAGAAAGAGCTTGTTTGAAGAACCGCTGGCTGCCACAGAGAAAATGGCTTTAAATCGTGTTTATTTATTAAATCAAAGTAATGATTGCTTCGCTTATTGCAGTGATCTGAATAGTATGAAAAGCAAATTGCTTGAATACTTTGAGGTAAACAAGTTTTACAGAAAAGCTTCCGATGAAGAAACCAAGCTCGTAAATGATGTAGCATATGTAATTGTATTTGATGGATCATTAAAACATCATAAAACTAATTATGATCTCCTTTCAACTTAGAGTAAAGCAAACGGCACAGCGATGGAAGCTAAAAACTTGGTGATCGGACAGTTGACAGATGTGGAACTAGAAGTATATGCAACAGCCTTATTTAATTTGTAAGTAATTGAATTGCCACACTTTGAAAAAATAAATAATAGAGCCTTTCTTTTTTTTTTCTCTCTCTAATAGGACAACAAATTACGACAACTCATTTGATCTTGATACTGTTGACGAGTCACTTTTTATTGATTTAGCCTTGAATCCTTTCATCAAAGCTGTATTACCTATAAGCCATAAATTACATAGATCAGGGTAAATGCGTTTAAATAGAAGGAATTACCAAACCCAAAATAATAGACTCATTATATGAATTATTTGACTATCCTTTTTAAAGGCATTTTACACCCTTAGAAGGCGACTCAGATCTTAGACCCGATTTGAAATTTTATTCTGCGATTGACGGGGTTCGATTCGATTGTTTGTTATTTGAGGTTAAATGCCCAAGAAGTACCTGTAAAGAGGATTTGTATAAGTTGTCGGTAGAAATGCAGCTCATTTTAAATCGATTTATTGAACATGGCGCCAACAGTCCTGCTGTTTATGGTGTGTTAGTTTATGGTAAGTTGCTAGCTGATTCTTGTTTATACTCTCCATTTTTAGTAGAGTGGTAAGCATAGTAAATAAAAATAAAAAACTGATCATCATGAAGCTTTTTGCTATAAACCATGGTTAATCGATCGGACAACATGTAAGCGAGAAGGTTGTTTCAGAAAACCTGGCTTATCACAGAAGGATGGATGTGTATGATGAAGAAATAACGTCAGATTTAATAAAGAAGTATGGTGCCCGTTATTTTCGGTGTACCCATTGTGTCGGTTTGTCTAATGTTTTATCATGTTCCTTATCTTTTTCCAAGGATAAAGCTACGTCCAACACCAGCAACACAATCTCTATCGGTATATGGACAGTATTCTTTCCTACCCCCGCCTTGTGTAAATTCTTTACTATCTAAAGTATCACAGACCACGCAGTGACAAGAACTTAAAGGGCTACTTTTATCATATGATGATGCTGTATTACCCATGGTCTGATCAATGGCACATTTTGGATCAACCCTCCAAGCGTTTCTTTGTCTTTAAAGTAAAAAATCAATCCCGGGCTGCTTTACCGCCCAAGAGTATTTGTATGGCTCCCTCAGTTTTTGGAAAAGACTCCTTTGTACTGTTTAACATGCGCAAATCTACTGCTAGCAAAAGAGTAGGTTTAAAGAACAAAGGCTCGAAGATTAATTGATCTGGATGAATAAGTTACATAATTGGTTTGAGACTATAGAATGCATACTAACAATAAACATTTCAGCTATTTCTATCTTTTGAGTGTTCGACTTAAATGTTCAAACAAAACAACTGTTCATACATTTATGGAATATGCATCTTCAATTATTAGACAATTACCACCAAGGGTTCAGGTTGATTTTCCCGCTGTGCTTACCCATTGTTCTGGATTTTCAAAGCATTTAGTAAGGCTCCTACGCATACAGTTTCAAAATGCTACTGGCCCTCACAGAATGCACCAAATATTACGAACAAATCATACAGAAAATTTGATTACATTCAATTCCAGTTCTATGTTGCTTTAAAAGATAAGCTTAATAAACAAAAGATGTCTAAGAAGCTAGTAGGAGATTTTTCTACAGTTACAACATACCCGGAGTTCTCAACGTTTAATGATAGAAACGGATACAACGGATATGTACTTTCAACCAATTACATAAGTTATGTTTATTGCTCAATCATAGATGAACTCAGGCCTTATATGAATCAGCACACATCACTTTTAGCTGGAATTGTTTTAAGAGGAGACCATTCTTTTAAGATATGCACACATCAAAATTCATATCCAAACAACACAAGCCAGCAATTATTTTTTTTTTAGATTATCAAACATATGGTCAAAATCAGTGGGGTGTTAACTTTTTTCATGTCTGTATACCCTCTTAAATGAATATAAAGAAATCCGTCTTCAAGTACTTGCGCCTACAAAATTGTTAGAACATTTGGCTCCTTCTTTCAGTAACATGATGGAGAGTTATAGAAAGTATGGCTTTGAAATGCCAAAGCTTTTCTATACAGACAATGTTCTTGGTGATCGGTTGTTCTTGGAATCGACAATACCTTCTCTTCTGAAAGACGTTATTCACAAAAATTCAACTTTGACAGAACAAGTCGATTCGAATGGCCCCTTCAAAAATTACTCTATAGCTAGATTGCCAGATAACATAACGGTATCAATTTTAAATACTACTATCGATATCAATCAATCATGCCCAAAACTTCTTGGCAAATGTTTACAGCAGGGTACAATGGCCATTGGATTTGACTGCGAATGGGCTGTGAGGGGTAAAAGATCAGCAACTTCCATCAGTGAGCAGTCTGGTTTCTGTTCTCAAAAATATTGAAATATCACAAAGTTTTCGAGTACTTGCTGAATTCCCATCCAGGTTTATAAAATCAATAACAAGCTTGCCTTTTCAAGGTATGAAGAGGAAGGGCAGTTTGAAAGTTAGATTAAGTTAAATAGTTTATTGTATAAATATTACATAAAAGGAAAATAAAGGCGTGGCTCTTGGAGCATTTACCACGTTGGAAGACGAGTCGGAGTCAATAGGGATTGTTAAAGATACGACAAACAATCTTCAAATTGAGGGTAGAACCACTGTATAGTAGTAATAGTAATAGATGGGAAATAAGAGTGTAAGGTTTTTTTTTTTTGTGGTTTTACATGCAGAAACACTTGGATTCTTTCTTGGCTTCAGTCTTAGCAACAGCTCTAGACTTTTTTTCTTCCGCTTTAGGCTCTTCCGCTTTGACGGTTTCTGTTACCACAGGCTTGGGTGCCTCTGTCTCTTCTGCAGATACTGCTGCTTCCTCAACGGCCTCAACCGATTCTACCACGTTTGTTTGTTTTACGTTTTCCTCCTCCTCTGCTACCTCCAAACCCCGATGGAACGTGATCAAAAGCTTTGCAAAATTCTCTCCTTGTGTTCTAGCAATTTCCAATTCCTTTTCAGTAGCTTGTCGAGATCCATCACCATTAGCTGAGAAAGTGAAAAGTGAAAAAGGATGTTTTAGTTTTTTTATGATCGAAAAAAAAAAAAAAAAAGTATACAATTATACGTTACCGACAGTACCAGCACCATAGGGAGAGCCACCAATCACTTCAGAGTTGTCAAACAAGTTGCTGTTGGCGAAACCAAGAGGCACGTAATTTAATCCAAGATGAGTAAAGTAAGTCAACAAGGTGAACGCGGTGGTTTCTTGTCCACCGTGTTGAGAAGCTGTGGAGAAGAAAGTACCGGCAAACTTACCAGCCAAAGCACCAGAGGCCCAAAGACCACCAGTGGAATCAAGGAAAGACTTGATTTGTGCAGGCATGGTACCGAAACGTGTGGGGACACCGAACAAGAAACCATCGGCTTCGCTTAAATCATCCACAGTAATTACAGGAACATCGGGCTTGGGGGGAGCTTGCATCTTGACCAAGATTTCCTCAGGAAGCGTCTCGGGGACTAATATTCTTATTAGTAATGCGATGGCTATCTATCTTTGTTTCGTATTACCTTGGAAGATCTTAGCGTCAATACCAGAGGCAACAAGGCCCTTTTGGACATCCAAGGCAAGTGTGTAAATGTGGTGGTAGAGAGAGTAGATGATGATATAAACTTTGGGAGCCATTTTTTTTATTTTTATTGTTGCCTTTGTGTATCTGCTGTTTTCTTGGAAAAATAAAAGAAGAAAAGGGATTGGATTTATAAAATCTCAAACTGCCCTATTTTAATAATGGGACTGGTAAAATTAGTAAGGACTTACTAATGTACTAAAAAGTAACAGGGACACGTCGCGTTTTTTTTTTCTATCCCCTCTCTCCTTTTTCGATCTGACTAATTCTGTGCTTTAAAAATATAAAAAATATATAAAAAAAAACTCAATGTTATCTCCTGTTTACATCATTATCGATTCTCTTTAGAGCCCTACTTAGGCTGTAGCTTTCAATATTCACAAAATAAACTTGAAGCTCAAGGCATTACTGTAAAGATCTTCCAGGTACAAAACACAATAACAATAAAGTAGGTCGATCATTACCTAACAATTAGAAATAAAAATAGGTTCCCCATAAACATTAGTTTTTTGAATAGCTACATGCACCTCACCCGTCTAAAATCATTATTCATCACCTGTCCATGACTCTTGTCAACGCTGACACATTCATGCTCGGTGGCACACCTTGATGTGAAATATTGACTTTTTTTTTATAAAACAAGCATAATCACACGTTTTTGGTACGCTTCCATCACACATGAAGTCATTCTTGGACGCTTTTGGATTGCGAGACATGAGCCTTATCAGGTAAATTTACCCAGCAAAGCAAAAGCAGCAAATAGTGTTACTTTGTGTCTCAAATAGAAAAAAAAAAAGATCTACTTTGTCTCAAAGTTAATAAAAAGAACAAGATAGTTTATTTATTTATGTTAAATGAGAACTTGTCTTTTAGGACTAGGAGAAAGGTTACCCTGCAGTGCTTTCCTGCAAGCAAGATAAATGTGGGAAATGCCCATTGACGAGAATAGCGACCCCTAATCAATGGAGTGTATTACTGATCCGGGTGAACTTTAGTGCTGAGGTCATACTTTGTTTACGTCTACGGCTAATCACTGCTATAGGGTGGGTAGGGTTTAAAGATGTACACCCAGCTTTGATTAGGGATTAGCACAAGTTAAATAAAACATCCTATAATTTTAACTCGAGAATCTTTATAATGTAACCCGTGGACTGAAGCAGCCGTAACTACTTGTGCAAAAATATTAAGGTCTGCACGTCTAATCAGACATAAGTAATTATGTTAGACTGACAACATCGCCTGCTATGCACGACTTTTTATTGTAAAGTCATGATATAATGCCTCCTTTACCCACTTTACAAAGCCGATCCATAATACGATAAAACTTTAGTGTAATTTTAGACCTATAAAGAACATTATTTAATCATTGGATTAGTGAGCACCAGTGACTAAGTTAGTTGTCAAGTTGGCTATTATAAATGTATGACAAGGAGAACGCCTTCACTTATCACGTATCTATAATACATCTTGTATTATAAATATGTCGAATTAGATGTTAAAAAATTATATTTTTTACATGAAAATAGTCTAAAGATAGCATTGGAAAAAAGACAGGTTTTTAAAGGGAGATGGTAATGTCTGTAGACAATTATACGACAACAAAAAAACGGAAGGAGAACTTTAAAAGTATTAATTGCACGGCAGCTATGATGCTAAAAAAAAATGAGAAATATTTATAGAAGATATTCTATGCCGTGTAACACCGAGCAATATTGTTATTATTGGCTACAACACCATTTAAAAAACCTGTTGTAGGCTTATGTAATTTGATCTGAAATTGTGCACTTTGCTACTTCTATTTGAAACAGTTCATGAGTATGAAATGTAAAAACGTACACATTTCATACTCAATGCTCTAAAAAATCCGCTAAAGTTTACGTGTATGAATATCTGATAAATTAATTCGTATTCGATAAGCCAGAAAAAACTCAGCATATAGTTCACACCTTGACCCACAGTCTAAGCTCTCTTGAGGCATGAATGGACAAACAGGTTTTTTTTTTTTTTGGCTTGGCAACAACAATACTCTGTCAGATAACATAATCAATTTATTATGTTAAAGTGAAGACTTTACGACGATAAAGTGTAAGCATTTTGAATAGGTAGATAACAAAAAAGTAAAATAAGGGTCACAGAATTAATCAGATCGAGATAAAAGACGCGACCGTGTTTTCTGTTGCCTTTTTTAGTATATTAGTAAACCCTTAATAATTTTTGCCAGTCCCATTATTAATTCTTGCTTTGAAAGCATGACAAACGAAACAATCGGTTGTTTAAATTGAAAACAGGTCCCTCCTAATCTTTTTTTTTTTTTGTTCTCCGTATAAATAGGGCATGAAGAATTTCTAGACCAATCCTTTTTCTTCTTTCATAACACAACAAACAACAATTACAACAAAAATGGCTGCCAAAGTTTATATCGTCATCTACTCTCTCTACCACCACATTTATACCCTTGCCTTAGAAGTCCAAAAGGGTCTTGTTGCCTCTGGTGTTGATGCTAAGATTTTCCAAGGTAATAATAAAAATAAGATAAAGGTTCGCGTTTGATTGTAAACTAATGTAAACATAGTCCCCGAGACCCTTTCTGAGGAGATCTTGACCAAGATGCACGCCCCTCCCAAGCCCGACGTTCCTGTGATTACTGTTGCTGATTTAAACGAAGCTGACGGTTTCTTGTTCGGTATCCCCACTCGTTTCGGTACCATGCCTGCACAAATCAAGTCTTTCCTTGATTCCACTGGTGGTCTTTGGGCCTCTGGTGCTTTGGCTGGTAAGTTTGCCGGTACTTTCTTCTCTACTGCTTCTCAACACGGTGGTCAAGAAACCACTGCCTTCACCACCATCACCTACTTTGCCCATCACGGTATGGTATATGTCCCCCTCGGTTTCGCCAACCCTCATCTTTTCGATAACTCTGAAGTCATTGGTGGCTCTCCCTATGGTGCTGGTACTGTTGCCAATGGTGATGGTAGCAGACAAGTCTCTCAAAAGGAAAAGGAGATTGCTGCCACTCAAGGTGAAAACTTTGGTAAGATCGTCTCTACCTTTGTTAAGGGAAAGACCGTTGCCTAGATACCATTTTTTGGAAAAATAAATTACTTTTTTTTAAAAATACAAAAACACGTGTGGTTTGAATGTCCGAGAGAGAGAGAGAGAGAGAGAGTGAGAGAGAAAGAGAGTGAGAGTTTTTGGTCTGCTTTAAACGCATAAATAAACAGATCGACTCACATGACCCGAGTGTTTATGCGTTATTTATATGTTTATGACGTGATGAGGGAACAAAGAATTTTTTTTTCACAAACTAAATAATCCTGCACATTGCGTTTCAAGGAGAAAACATGGCATTTTAATACAGCCAGCGAGCCAAAAAAAAAAAAAAAAAAAAAAAAAAAAAAAAAAAAAAAAAAAGAAAAAAAAAAAAGGCAGAATGAGAAAAGAGAAGGGGGGGAATATTAAGAGAAAAAAAAAAGGAAAAAAACTATTTACAAAAGAGTAAAGGGAAGAAAAAAGATTTAAATGGGTTGGTTTGTCATTGTAAGACCAAAAGTGCCAAAGGGAGAATATTCCGTGGTATTGGATGGCACCACATCTTGCATGTATTGATAAGTGGTGGATTCAAATGTTGTCGTCAGTGGTTCCTCCACCACACGATTCTTCTTTTTCGTCACCGTCGTAGGTGGTGGCACTGCTGACGAAGAAGAAGACGATTTCGCCGCGTTATCGCACCGTTGTCGTTTCTTGATATTGTCCGTCTTCATCGATAAAGGTCGTTTCTCATGGTGTAGCTTCAAACTGTAAAACTAGTTAATAAAACGCAACAACAACAACAACAAAAGAAGGAAACAGATAACTTACTACAGTCCACATGCATTACAAAGAGGGGCTCCATCCAAATCACGTCTCCATAGTGGCGTGGTAGAAGTACCACAATTAGAACATAACGGTTGGATAATATTCTCATCCTCCCCTTTCAGGTCTTTTCGAGAAGATTGAGGTTTTAAATATTTGGGTCTAGGCGCATTATGCAATTTTAAGCTAACATGATGTTATTTTTTTTTGTCCTTTCTTTGTAAATATACACACACACACACACACACACACAATTAAAAAAAAAACTTACTAGAGGCCGCAGGCGTTGCACAGCAATTCATCATTGGCAGAACGTCTCCACAAGGGAGTGGAAGCAGTACTACAGTTACTGCAGATGGGGGCTTTCCCTTCCGAAGGAGAACTATTGATGGGAGCTGTTGCTCTTCTTTGAGGAGGTATATCTGTTGGAGGTGGAGAAGCAGCTCTAGAAGGAGGTAATGATTTAGAATGATGATGATGGAAAGTGAAGGATGAATTATTGCTGGATATCTGTTGTTGTTGTTGTTGTTGTTGTTGGTTGACGGGTTGTGGAGGCATAAAGAAACGATAAGAACTAGAGGAAGAAGAAGAGGATGGATGGTCTTCCACCACAGAGGATGATGATGCAACAGGTTCTTGGGGTGAGGTGCTCAATAATCGACCGGCAGATTCCAGGGTTTCTTTAGGTAAGGTGGCTAATAGTTTGTTATGAAGTGTACCTATTGGTATAGGAGGCATTGCTTCAGAAGAAACATATAACGCCTGATTGTTATTATAACTCGTATATCCATAACTACTATGTTGTGATACTGCTGCCGGTGCTTGTGCTGCTGCTGATGATGATGCTGCTGTTGTTGTTGTTGTTGTTGGTGGTGTTGGTTGCGACACATTACCAAATGTCATGGCAATAGGTGATGTGGCATTGGAATTGATCATTTCATTATAAGAAGAATTGCTACTAGACATGGGCCAGGATTCATTAATCAGATTATCCAATTGTTGTTCTTCTGTAGGGTCCAAATACGCTTGTATATCTGCCCCAAACGATTTAAAGATATCATCGAGCTGAATGACTTGATCACCTGCTTGATCTGATGTAAATTGTTGCAAAGTAAACTCTTCTCTCTGTTGTTGTTGATGTTGATGATGATGCTGATGTTGTTGTTGTTGCTGTTGTTGTTGCTGTTGTTGTTGTTGGTGCTGTTGTTGATGCTGCTGTTGTTGTTGTTGTTGTTGATGATGATGATGTTGTTGTTGGCGGGACTGAGTCAATAATAATTCAGCTTGTTTCTTTTGCTGTAAACTAAGTTTTCTTTTGTAATCGACTTCCATAGACTCTATCTTGATTAAATTCTTCTTTTTCTGAATGTCTTGTTGAAAGTCGAAATTATCGGGTACTTTAAAATTTGTTGTCATATTGCTGCTAGGTCGGTTTACATTATGCGCAAACCAGAGTCTCCATGATAAATTCTCTAGTCTGGACCCATTTTCAAGTGAGTCCTTCACTTTGGTACACACTCGCCAGGTCTTGGAAAGATCATCTGACGAATCAAGATTACCAAAAGGCAGAGATTGTAAATTACCTTTTACTTTTAATACAATGGGTGCCATTATTAATCTCTAGAAAAAACAGGGGAAAGGGGAAGAAAAAAAAAAAAAAAAAAAAAAGATAAGAGAGAGAGAGAGAGAGAGAGAAAAATAAATAATAGGCTTTTTTTTTTTTTTTTTTTTGTGGAATGACTATAAAAATAATAACAAGAAAAAGAGAGAGCAAGCAAACAAAAATTATAAGGCGGAGTAATAAAAATGTAAGCAAGGGGACCGACAATATTTGATATTTTCAGCCAATGAAAATGAGTGATGATATCAGCATCCAATCCAAAGCTTGTCACACATCACAGGTACTGGCAAAAGGCGGGTAAAATATTTTAACCCCCTGGCGCACCCCACTGTAACAGTGCACGGGCATTTTTTTTTATTTTGGTATGTTCTTATAGGAGCTATTGACAGAGGTAGCAAATAATTCAGTAGCGCCCGGAATAATCACATCCTTCTTCTTTTGCTCTGTGCGAGACTCAATATATTGTTCAAGGCGATTTGTAAGCACTGCAAGAGCAATTGTATTTTCAGTGCCTCTTGGAATTACAATGTCAGCTAATTTCTTGCTCTATTATTAAAAAAAAAAAGTTTTTTTTTTAATTAATAGCAAAAAGACAATTTGGTGCTACTTACAGGTAAAATGTACTCTTCAAACATGGGCTTGACCTTTTCAACGTACTCCTTCAGTACTTCCTTAATATCCAACACATGACCATTTCGCACCTTTGTCTTACGGACCCGTCTAGCCAATCTCTCGTCACTATCCTCATCAATAAACACCTTCATATACATTAAATCACATACTTCCTGCTGATACAGCACAAGTGTACCCTCCACCAAAATCACATCCACAGGCTCAATAACACGTGTACCCTTTCTACATTTAGCAAATCTTAAAGTAAATATTTGTATACCTTATATTATTTGTATGTCGTACCTTGTATGGTTAGAGGCGTCCCATTCAGGCACAGTGGTTGCCTTGCCAGCCAATAAGGAGCAAAGAGCCGTTTCCAATGCCTTGAAATCAAATGCGCCTATTTAAAAAAAGATAGAGTCAATATGTCATTTTCTTTTTCTTTTTTAGTATGATCCTTTACTGGGATGGTCGCTATAGAAGTCACCAGCTTCGTAAGCTATTCTCTCTTTGGGACTTAATTCTCGGTAAAACTGAGTTAAACTTAAAAGTGCAACCTTGGTGGCATGTTTTTTGTTTAACCGCGCTGTTAAAGCATCACAAAATGCTTTCTAAGCAACTCCCTTTATTAGTCGTTGCACTTGCTATAACTCTAAGGTGCCTTACTTTTCTACTGTCTGCTCCACCTGCAATAGCAATGGCCATAGGGGTCTTCAAAGAGACTTTAAAGTAGCTTTTAAAGATAAAACAGAGTCATTGAGTACATGTCAACTGCAGTTTCTATTTATTCATTATAATTACTTTGGATCAGCGTATAAACTTGGGTCAATGGACATTACAGAAAGAAATAGCGTGTTTGAAGAGAGTAAAAAAAAAAAAAAGATCCAAAAAATTGGTTCCCAGGGAAAAAAAAAAAAAAAAGATTGAACCAATGAAAAGAAAGGGTGACGTTTGTTTTTGTATTGTTTACCAATCAAAGCCGAGATCTTCCAATTCAACCTGTTGTGTACATTCTCTTCTGGCATATTTAGTAAGAAAAAAAAAAAAAAACTCTAGAAAAAAAAAAAAACTCTTGACCCCTTTTTTTCTCTCTTCTTCTTTCTTTTTAGCCTCCCTTTTTTTTTTGAAGTTTTTAGAAAGAAAAAAAAAAATGATGATTAGTGAAGCAACACCGTTTTCTCATCCTTTTAATTTCAACGACATTCAAAGAGTTCATCCACTTTCTGCTTCGCCCGGTAATAGTTCGTTCTTTCGTACAACGTCTCCGGTGCAGTCTTCGTCTACGATGGATGATGTTACAACGATCTTTGTAGTTGGATTTCCCGAGGATATGGCCGAGAGAGAGTTTCAAAATATGTTTATCTTCTGTCAAGGGTTTGAAGCAGCCTCCTTAAAATGGCATTGTAAAGACGGGGAAGAAGAAAGCATCCCCAGCAATGGTGGCAAGAAGCAAATGGTAAATATTAACCTCATTTATTTTTTTACTGCTTACTAATATCCAATGTAGATCGGCTTTGCCAGATTTCGCACTCGTTTAGAGGCACTGGAGGCAATTGAAGTGTTGAGCGGTAAAAAGATTGATCAGGAAAAGGGCACTGTGTTAAAGGCAGAGATGGCAAAGAAGAACTTACACATCAAGCGAGGAAGTGCTACTCAAACAAGCACATCTACATCTTCTTCTACCTGCTCCACCACAATCACACCTGCTCCATCAGCTATTCAACCATCAGCTATCAATGAGTTAAAGTCAAGATATGACTCCTTCTCACCTTTACCTACAGATTTACTCTCGCAAGATCTATATGATTCCTCGTCCTTTAATGATTCCTTATTCGGTATTCGCTCGCAATCCTTTGACCAAGACTTGGGCTTCATTTCTTCTCGTGCATTCAGTCTACATCACCAACATCCCTCCCAACTACAGCAACAACAGCAACAACAACAACAGCATCCTATTCATCACCAGCACCAGCAGCAGCAGCAGCAGCAGCAGCAGCAACATCAGCATCCCATTCAGCATCAGCATCAGCATCCCATTCAACAACAGCAGTATAATAATAACAATGATCCCTACCATTACCTTTCCAAGTCTACGCCCGTCGATAGGTTTGACTCGGTTTTAGAACATGACCTGATGCGCATGGGCTCTCTTTCCATCAATACCTCCAGCATGGACTTGCGCTCTCCTAGTATTTCCTCCCCTACCACTACCACCACTACCACAACCACCTCCACCTCTCTGCTGGCTAACCGCTTACCTAATCCCGCCGATCAAAATCCCCCCTGTAATACACTGTATGTGGGTAATTTGCCACCCAACACCTCAGAGGAAGAATTGCGTCTGGTCTTTTCCAACTGTAAAGGCTACCGTCGCATGTGTTTCCGTACAAAGCCTCAAGGTCCCATGTGCTTTGTCGAGTTTGAAGATATTGTGTTTGCCTCACAGGCTTTAAATGAATTACAAGGGCATAATTTAACAAACTCCGTCAAAGGTGGAATTCGCTTAAGCTATAGTAAAAATCCGCTCTTTATTAAACCCACCTCCTCCAGTGGCAACAAGGAAAACGGCTTGATGAGTTTCAAGCAAATGGGCAATGCTCTCATGAATAGAGACTACATGTTCGATCCTCAATTGTAATCTTCTTTTTCCATCTAATTTAGACTCTTTTTTTTTATCTCTCTCTTTTCTATACTATCTTTTTTTTTTTCTTTCTATTATTATTTAACTATTATTTTATCCCCTTTGTCATAAAAATTACTACTATTTTCATCCCCCTCACACACTCACACACCATTCCAACATTAAAAAAATAAATAAAAAAACCCTTCTTTTTTCATTGTAATCCTCACTCGTCCTGATACAACCGTGACATCAATGAATGTCCACTGCCAGATTGACTGTCTGTCCCAGTTTCAGGAAATGCGTGCATGAGATAACTCAAATGTATCTCCCAAATAAACCATTTACATGTACAATGGTGTAACTGGGTCCAAAAAGGCAAATACAACACACAAAAGGAAAAAGGATGACCTCGAGCACACAGAACTTTACGTGTGTGTTTATTAATGAATTCAGAGCAATTACTAATAGCAAGATGTTAGTAGGCACTCTTTGAGTAACAGCCTATGTATCTGAAATCTTTATCTCCAAGTCTTTGTATCCACACTTTACCCCGACTTACTTTGTCAATGCATCTACACACCTTGCCTTTATTACTTTGTGCATTTTTAACAGAGTATATCACCCACTCACTCTGCAGTAGAAGTTGTTATGTTGTCATCGTTGCTATGGCCTTGGCTGCAGATAATCTTTTTTTTTTTTTATAATTTGAATAGAATCTTGGTGAATTAAATGTCAATAATTCGTAAAATTACTAAAACTGGATTGTATTTGGGAACCCTCCAATAAAACTCGCCGGAGAAAGCGGATTAACTATTGCCGTTCCACAAAATAGAGATGAATATAACCAAGTCTTCGTATCTCTTTATCTCTCTCTCTCTCTTTTACTTTTGTGTATTTTGCAAATTAAAATGTCTGTAAAAAATATTGTTATTGTTGGTGGTGGATTTGCAGGTACTCAACTTGCTACTGCTCTCGAGAAAATCTTGACCAAAGTCAATGACAAGGAATTTCGCATCATCCTTGTTGAAAAGGTAAACCAGTATATATATATATTGGTTATACTTTGTCCTCTAACCTTATCTCTTGCTATAGAAAACACATTTCTACCACGCCATTGGTGGTCTTCGTTCTGCCGTCACTGACTGGGATAACAAAATCATGATCCCTTACACCAACTTATTTAACAACGAGTCCAATTTGGTGATCCAAGCTTCGGCCATTGAATTAAACAAGAAGAGTATCACCTTGGACAGAAATGTTCCTGACTTTGGAACCACTCTTCAATTCGACTATTTAATCTTGGCCACCGGTACTCGTTACCCTGCTCCTGCTAAAGCAACCGCTCTTGACTACGATGCCACCGTCGAACATCTCGTCACTTTGCGTGCAGAGATTAAAGCTGCCAAATCCATTGTCATTGTGGGTGGTGGTCCCGTCGGTATCGAATTAGCTGGTGAGATTCGTGATGTCTATGCAGACACTAAAATCACGGTTGTACATAACGAGGATAGTCTTTTAAACGCCAGCACTCCCAAACTTCGTAAAAAGTGTGAAATCTTATTGGAAAAGGGCAATGTCAACCTGATCCTCAGTGACTCTGTTATTTTACCTACTGCAGCAAACTCATACTATCACCCTCAAGATAAAGTAGTCGAGACCAAGAGTGGAAAATCTTTAACAGACATCGATTTGGTCTTGTTGGCATTTGGTAACCGACCAGAAACAGATTGGTTAAAGAATAGTGGCCTTTTAGCAGAGAATGGTTATGTCAAGGTGAAACCTACTTTCCAAGTAGATGTTAAGGGTCGCGAAAATATTTATGTGTTGGGTGATGCTGCCAATTTTAACGAAACCAAGATGGCATACCGTGTGGGTGGTCATGTGACTATTCTTATCAGCAATCTGTTTGACGTGCTTGTCCGAAAGAAGGAGCCCACCAATGTATACAAGAAGGCTCCTGATGCCATGTTTATTACATTTGGTAAAGACAAGGGCGTAGGATTATTACCCATCTTGGGTGGCATTGTTGTTGGTAATTGGGTTGTTTCCAAACTCAAGAGTACAACTCTCTTTACCGCTAATAGTTGGAGAACCCTCAAACTTACTGAACCTGTTGTGTAAGTGTAGTGTTTATTTATTAAGGCGGTAGTGTGACTAAGTTATTTAGTTCTGTAGTAAACAACAAGTAACGGATGCCGCTGTACAAAAACGTCCTCTTATCCCTTTTACTCCCTTTCTCACTATTATCATTGCGCTCTTTCTTACTGCATACACATCTTATAATTCCTAATACTAAAATAATAAACATTGATAGTCATGCATATCTTCATCTCATACATTTACCGGACTCTTCCTCTACTATACCTTTATTGCAACGACTTATTTTTTTACCCTCACGTGATTTATCCATGTTTTATATTTTTAAATATTAAAAACTCAGGGATTTCCATAATTTCATATCAAGCACTAGTTATTGGCCAAAAGTTACAAGTTGTCTTGTTTATTTATATATTTGCTTCGTTTTTTTAAGGTTAGTATAAATGCACAGACAATATGGTTTCCTATTCTGATGTTATAACTTACACCTGCGGCCAATACAAGGTTAAGGTTATTTATTTTAAATCAGAAGTGGATCTGGATTGTTCAATAACATGACGATGTCAATGCTGTATTTTCATTTTAGACGGCCAAGACAAATGGAAATGACATTCGATTTACCAGTGTATGCATCCTTACTAAGCTAATGTGCCAAAGGAGATCTATTTGACGCCATTCGAAATTTTAAAAAAAAGTCCAACTAGCAAGAATAAAAGAAAAAGAAATGGATAGTGACTCAAGTCATTTTTAAAATTGTAGATGTGATGTACATGTATGATGTTGCATGGGATGTATCTTATCTTTAAAAAGTGAAAAGCACAATTGAATTTCTTCTTTCTAACCGGATCGTCTATTATTCATAAAGTAAGGTGATACAACAAGTTCCTGTCCCCCCCAATTGCTGAATTTATAGTTTAGGACCTTAAATCTAAATGAATGTAAACACTGGTAAATTTATGATTGGTCACAGGTGAAATATATAAAAAGCTTATTTATTTTTTTATATCTAGTCATTTCAGGCTCAATGTCGTGCAAAAAAAATTGGGCGTTCTGAAAAGTATACGTCGATTCACGTACCCACGTAATACAAACTTTTTTCTAGACTTTACTGGATGATCGATCTGAATTTTCATTTGTATGCTCACTAATAGATTCATGCTACTGCTGAAACACTGATAGATAATTGCCAAGTCTAAAATTACTTGTAAGCCAGAGGGATGATTTGCGGATGTTTCTATTATAAGTAAAGGCTCAAACATGATGGGCGAGTAAACAAACAATAAAATCATCCTGACGTAAGCCAGCTCTTGTTTATCAGTTTATAAATAAAACTCACTTTTCTGATTAAATAGACAATTGAATCATCCTGATGTATACGAAGGCTATTTTATCAGTCTACAAATAAAAACCATTCAAACATTTTTTCCTTTCTTTTCTTTTTTATTTTTATGCTGTATAACACCATCACTTTTTAAAGAGATATATTAAATATTGGGAAAAGGTTAGTTAATAACAATTTCTGTTTTCTATAAAAACACTAAAATATTACCTTTTTTCTTAAAAAAAAAATAGACTCCCATTTTTTATTATTACGGCTAAGGCCAGACTTCTCTACATAATGAAGATTTTCCCATTACCCGTTGTAGGCATTGTAAGCCTGTATCTTACATTACCAACCACGGTGGGTCAGAATATAGAGTAGTAAGCCGTGATTTAAAAAAGTACGTAGAAAAAAAAAAAAAAAAAGACGTAGGTGAAGACATTCTCTATTTTTATCCAGTTCCTCATGTTTCCAGGATTCGAAGGTAAAATTATAGCTGTCAAAGGAAGACTCGTAAAAATTGCTGGTGTCAACCTTTTTTTTTTTTTAGAACTAGATACTTTTGTCAAAGATGTTAATGCACCAACTTTGCAAGCTTTCGCTGCAGATAAAGCGGAGCAAATTGCTAAATGGACTTTGGACCAGTCATGTTATACAGACATTGATATCTTCAACTTATGGCATAAGAGGTTCATTAAGAGTCTTGTTATTTGTCGGCCAGAATTACCCATAAAGTAAGTCTCCACATTTTATTCTCGTTTTTTAGACTAAAAAATACTTTTCTATCGTTAGAAAGCAGACTATGTCAAAAATCTGGACTACAATTGCAGCTTTGCAGAAAAAAAATGGGTAGTATGGGGGCCTTTTGGATAGCTTTTTTTTTCTTATGACGCTAATTTTTTTATAGAAAGAAACTGAGTCTAGGTGCATTGCCGGTGGTTTTGATCTGCTTAATTCATACAGTTCTGTTGTGACCATTTTGGCGACTGAGAACGCTAAAAGAAAACTGGTAGCGTCTAGCGGTAGTAGTAGTAGCCGCAGCCGCAACAACAATAACAACAACAATAACAGTAACAACAACAGCTCATACCAAGGTGTTATCCACATTTCCGTAGATGATGAGGAAGATTCTAACATGAATGCTCATACAATCAAAGAGATAATTTATTGGTGTGGCGTTGAAAAAGGTAAAATCCTTACCTCCTCCTCCTTCCTCTCTCTCTCTTTCTCTCTCTCTCTCTCTCTCTCTCTCCCCCTCCCTCCCTCCCTCCTCTCAACATGAAAGCTCACTTTTTTTCTATAGTTTCGGGGGTTGAATGGACTGACATCCAGGAACCTAATGTTCAAGCCAAAAGTAGTTGCATTTTACCTCTAAATTAAAACTAAACTCTTGGATTTAAAAAACATTGAATCGGAAAGGCGTGCCCTTAATGAACTTGATGAAGGATCACCGTTTTTAAATATCAACCTAACACTTTCACGTGCTGTCATCTCTCTTTTAACGGAAAAAGAACCATTAAATAACATTAATATTTCGGTTTTAAAGTGAGTTATGTGTAGTATAGGGAAAATATTTATTAAGGATTATGTATTGATATACTCTTTTTTTTTTGAAACAGATTATCTTTATCAGCGATAGTGAATCAACTTAAAGCTGACCAATTTAACGCAGTCAAAGCTTATCTCCCAGATAACTTTGATCAGCCATACGTGGACGGCGTTGCTGTATCCTTTATATTCAATACTTTATCTTACGGATAAGATAAAAAGCTATGAAATAAAGGATGACACTTTGTCAATGTTCAAATCTATTTTACATCTTCTGTAAGTACCTAGAGAGAGCTACTAAAAAAGAAATAACTTCTCATTTTATCTTGTCTATGTGTAGTAAATCTGAAAACTCGCCCTTTGAACTTGCTCTGATACAAATAAACACTTTTAAGAGAGAATTCTTGAAAGCAGAAGGAAGAGCGACGGAGGGGTACACCATGCTAAAAATACTGGATTATATGTAAGAACATCATGATAGTGAAGATGTTTACATGTAATACAGTGCGGCCCAAATGACTGACCTTTTTTTCTCTCTGGCTTTAGACTTGAAACGCTGGACGACTGGAGGCAAGATGACCCCGAAAACACGATCTACAGACGCATTGCAACTGTTTTTGGTTTCATGTTTCCTATTTACAGTGTAATCCCTGCTATTTAGGGTCCGATTACAGCCAAGTATAGTGTGTGCCCAGCTAAATGTTGTGCGTGCTCAGCAAATTACAGTGTGCGTCCAGCTTAATATACTGTGAGCTTATAGTTTAATTGAATACTTTGATCCGCATTATCAGATCATTGGATCTTTATGCAAAACATGTCTAATTATAGTAAATGCAGAATTAAATGCGCTTTCGAACGACGTAAAGTATAGGATCGTTTAACTATAAAATGCTTTTGTTAAACGATCACGTTAAATTGGCCGAGTAAGTAGGAAAAAAAAATGAAAGGAAACTGAGACTCATGATTTTTACGTTTTATGTTGTGTTAGCGGGGAGACAGCATGTGGCGGTTCTAAGAATGAGCGTCAATATAACGATATTGTTTTTGGGGGAATTACAACGGAGCGTGAACTTTGTAGGAGGAAGATCGACTTGCTAATTCGTTATGGCAGGGAAAACAAAGACTTGGAATTGTCAAGCGTCGAGTTCAAAAAGCCATCAGTTACTGCACAACAATGCAAAAATCTGCGTGTCAACGGAGCTATCCTTAAGGACCTCCGAAGATTAAACCACAAAATTGATTCCATCGTTGCAATGGATTGGATAGGTAAGTTTTTCTCTCTCAACGCATTAACAATTTGAATAATCGATTAATAATTGATTACTTTTCTATACTTGGTTAGGTAACACTGGCTATATTTACTGTTTAGTTCCACATCATGATGCAAGTATGGTGAATATGCTTGGTGGTGGTTAATTACGTAGGTGGTTATTGTCGCTGGTGTTAATGGCGGTAATTCAGTTGAAGATCGTGAGAGACCGATGTTAGATGTTGAAATGTTGGAGATCGGAGGGAAAAAAGAACCCTTTTGGTGGAAAAGGGTGTATATGTCGCTAAAGTCATTGATACACTCACAATCCCCACCTCCATCAATGGCGTACTTGATTTTGAGAATACTCTGCGGCTTCTCTTTATTCGAGGTATTCCTTTCCCCCTTCCCTCCAAAAAAAGAAACTATTGACTGACTGATAGTTTCAAAGGATTTTACATTGCGAGTAGGTATGACTGCCCAGCATTCGTTGGAGGAAAGACGAAAAGTAGATCGAATTCTTAAAGTTGTCGATGTTGCTGCCGAAACCCCTTCTCATACCCTTCGTCACTCAATTTTTTTTACGCCAACTTCACACCGCAACAAGAGAACGAAAACAGAAGACAATAATTAATATACCTGTGCCCAACTTTTCTTTCTTTTTCATCTCCTGCTGTATGTTTACGTTCAATACCACACATATAATAAATAAGGGAAAGGGGCTTATGTAATAATACTGTTCCCCGAGAATACGGCTTATTTCTCAAAGATTCTTTCACAGACCTCATAATAACGTTTGACCCATCTTTGTGCTGCTCGGTTATGAGCACCTAATTGCCTATTAAAGCTGAAAAATAAAATCTAGCCCTATCTTCATCACAGTGAGCCGTATAGCATCGTTTGGTACATAACTCCATATTAATATCTTTAACTATTCTTTCTGTCCATAATTGGATGCATTACAGGGTTGAGTCTTTCCAAAGATTTTATTTATGAGCTGAGTACGAGAACTAATCGATTTAATTGCGAATGACTCGTCAATAACAGCAACATTATCCATTGGTTCAATTCCATTCTCATCCACAACGTGCCTTTCAATGTCTGTTGTAAAATAAGAACATTGACTGACCGACAATTAGAAATAAACAAAGTTCATGGTACGATTGTTTTGCACGACATTATTCTATATCAGCAACATTACTTTCTGAAACAAATGTGATATAAAAAAAAAAGATCTCAGCAGACGATCGAACTAAAGCGAATGATTTCGGCTTGGTTCGTATCCGACCCAAGGCTAACGTATTAATGCGCACACATTGTGGAACCCGCAACTGGTAAGAAAACAGAAAGAAACCATGAAACACGTGTTAACAGTCATTAGGCAAGGTAATATAGAACTATTTTTGTAATATACCCTCAAATATGACCATAAAGAAAAATAGCACCGGAGTATTGGTCTTCAAATTCAAGTTACACAGAAAAGGCAATATACTCGATGGAACGACATATTACACGAAAACACCTCATAGTAATTTTTATCTTTTTTAGTCCATATAAAGTTTAAAGCCCCCTCGTGTTTACAAAAAAAAGATGGTAATACAGATTCGATTTATTTTAGATTTACGCTTGTGAACCTGTTTTTTTTGGGAAGTTCTAACTTGAGGGGGGAGAATATGCCTATCCTTTTCCAGGTAAGAAGGAATTATACAGAATCTAGACCGAAGTTTCCTAAATAAAAACATGACTAGACTTGACAGAACATGTCTTGTACGTGGTAGTAAGAGATCATCGTACAGCACCCCCCATTGGGTAAACTTTCTCAGATCTACTCACATCTGCTTATGGAAATCTGGAAGAGCGAATCACAACTAGTCAGTTTTCTTTTTTTCATGATCCACCCAACTCTAAAATCTGATTTTTTTTTAAATGACAGCCTTCTATGAATCAACTTGTCGATGTTTTATCCGCTTATCTTGAAACAAAAAAAAAATTAATTTCTGTATGTTACACACCATTATAAAAAACCCTTTTTTCATTTTTCACCGTGTCAGTTTTTTTTTTTCTCGGGGGGTAATGGCCGGCTCCGCTCTACACCACTTTTTTATTTTCCGTAGAGAGTTACCAAAACATCATTAATTATGCTATTCTTTTGATTGGTTGACAGGTGTGACGTCGTTAATCCCAAAACAAAAAACTTTTTTTGTTTCAACTTTTTATTTTTCTCACTGTGTTATAAAGTCAAGCCATTCACTGATCATGACGGACGCAGCTACAAAACGTAGAAAGGTATAACACCTTTTAAATTTAATGAGTCTGAGAAAAAAAAACAACTAAAACTTTTTTTTTTTTGACACCAAAAAAAAAAAAAAAAAAGATAAGACCAAATAATGTCATTGCGCTCAACAAAGCTTTAAATCAAATACCAACACCAACAGCCCCGCCTCCTGCGGCTGAAAAGGTGACACCCATTGTTGAGAAAGTAAAAGATATTGAGAGCACCTCCGAAGCAGATAAAGCCGAGAAAAAAGCTCAACGAAAAGCTGACAAAAAGGCAGCCAAAAAAGCTACTCGAAAAGCAAAAAAGAGAAAGGCCAAAGTACTTGGATCCGACAACGAGCAAACTGAACCTGTGAAGCAAGCAGATGAAACACCTAAAGTAAACAACATACGGACTTTTTTTCTCTGCTATCAACACTTTTGTTGATCGCGTTTTTCTTCTTTTGTAGGTCGTGGAACCCGTGGTGACAACGCCTTCAAAACCTAAATTATCCACACCAGTAGCAAAATCCTATTCATCCGCTTCAGATTCCGACGAAACCGACGATGAAAGACGTACGCTGTATACTCAAAAGATTAAACAGCAAAAGATCGAAAAGCAAAAGACTGAGCAACAAAGAATTGAGAAACAAAAGGCTGAGAAACAAAAGGAAGCGGCAGCTGCCGCTGCAAGCGAAGTTGGTCAGCTCTCGCAGAAAAAGAAAGCCACCGAGAAGAAGGTGATTGCAAAGACAAGAGTTGAAAAGAAAAAGATTGAAAAGAAGAAGAGTAGTAAAGTAGTTACCCCTGATTCCCAGTCAGACTCTGAGAGCGAAGATGAAACAGCACCAACCAAAAAAAAGACCGTCTCCAAAATAGACATCAAATTGGACACGCCACACAGAGATGCATCTCGCCTTGTATCTAACCGTATTTCATTCCGTAAGACACGCGAATTTGATGCAAAGAAGACTGGAGCGGAAAATGTGAAAGAACGTCTTAGTGACTTGTTCGTGCCTGAAGTCAATGACAATTACTTTGTTTCTGACTCGGAATCAGACACGGATTCAGGTGAAGATTATGAAGTTAAGGAATATCCTACTTGGCAGCGTAATCTCAGTCGTAATCACGATCAAGCCACAGATCCTTGGCCTGTACAAAGAAAGTTTGGTTATTCAGACACATTAAAGCTGGAGAAAAGAATTAAAAAAATCTGCAGAGTAAAGTAGAATTTCAATTATGCTACACATCCCAAATCTTAACCCCCCTTTTCACTTTTTCTTAGCGTGAAGGAATCACATTTCAAGGTGTACAGGAGATCTTCACCAAGGATTGTCGTACAGAATATATCAAGTTCTTTCAAAAGATTGCCAAACCATTCCCAAACGTGTCATTGAATGCTTTAGCAAGACAATGTAAAAACATGTATCATCAAAAGAAAAAGAACGTCCCTTGGACACCCGAAGATGTTAAGCAACTAGAAGAGTGAGTTTCTCTTGTATTCTATGACCATCCTCTTTTTTTTTTTTTTCTAATTTCCCCGTGATACTAGGTTATTGAAGGTCTACGGTCAAAGCCCGATTGTGATTTCACAACATATGGACAGATCACCTAAAAACATTTCTGATTACCTGTACACTCATGGTGCCACCGAGAGGAAGAGTAAGTGTGAAGTACATCACCAACGAAAACAGGGACTCACCGTAGATAAAACTTAGGTCTTCAACGTTGGTCAAACGAAGAGGATATTTTGCTTGCTAAGGAAGCCAGTAAATTAGACATGACTGAAAAACGATTAGATTACTCTCCCATTGTAAAAGCATTCGACGGAACACGAACGATGAAACAAATCCATGCTAGGTTTTACAGGCTTCGTCATTTAATCCAACCCGATGGCACTCTTGCAGAAAAAAGAAATGCAACTCCGTATGAAGAGCTCAAGTATTTAAAAAAGTAAGTGGAATCAGAGGAGATGCGTTGATAACCCATGTACTGATCATACAATCAAATAGATTATTGGCACAGGTCAAAGAGCACAAACTTGTCGAAGAATCACAGTTGGATTATACTAAGGACAGAGGATTTGTGTAAGTGACATATTGACGTAAAAAAAAAAAAAAACTTGTTATACTGATTTCTCATGATCATAGTGACAAGAGTTTCTATTTGAGTAACCGTGCTTTGATCAAGGGCTTTGAAACAATGAAAATCAAAGGTAAAGAGATCAAACATCAGTAGCGAGTTTTTTACTCTTTTTCTAATTTTTTTTTTTTTCGGCAATAGATATTCTTGAACAGCTAATTGAGAAACAAAACAAAATCATTGCATCTCGTAGGGAAGAGAAATTGTTGGGTTCTGACCCAGAGCCAGACCAGGATTAAGAAGTAATTGAGGAAACAATTCAGAAATATGTATCAGAAAGCAGTAACAATAAAAAAGTAAATCCATGCTCAGATGATCTTTTTTATACCTAAAACTAAATGTTTGTAGTACCATATGAAAGAATAAGCCACTGTTTTACATAGTATATATTTCATAAAAAAAAAAAAAATAGATCAAACCTTAAATTAAGTCGGCCCTTTTTTCACATCTTTCCATCTCTCTTTTTTTTTTCAACATCTATTATTATGGTTGCCAATTTCTCAGGTCTTTTAGCTATTGCTACAATTGCTATTGCTTCTGTCGCCGCTCAGGCACCTACTTCCAACTTGCTCAACGGCGCTTGTGTTACAAACTACGATGCATCTGTGGATTACTTTCCTCAAAAGTTAAACACTGGTAAATAAAAAAAACCCAAATTCCCGGGGTTGAAAACAAACCTTACTTACAGAACTGTACTAGCTGAGGATAAGGCAACTTTCTTCACCATCGAATACCACAACAATTACAAGACAGTGATTAATCATAGAAGTGGTGTTTCTTACACTCTCGTTCAATGTGGTACTCCTGCTCCTGCCAACGCAGATAACTCTACTCGAGTTCGTGAAATTCCTGTTACCAAGGTAGCTGCCATGGAAACCACTGCCGTACCTTATCTCGAGGTAAATGAAAAAAAAAAAAAAAAGTGCTCACATGACTCGTAATTTTAACACAAGAGAATATTAGTTACTCGGCGTGGGTAATAGTATCAAGCTTATTGCAGATGGTAGCTTGATCTCGTCTTCTTGTTTCCAAAAGTATTTAGCCTCTGGAGATATCACTCAATTATCCGCTACCAATGAGACTTTGCAAGCACAACAAATTGCTGCTATCCAAGTTCAATTTGGTACCAACCCTTATGAACCTTATGATACCAACAGCTCTGTGAGCACTTCTTCAGCCTATGAACCTGATGTCTTGGGCGTAAGTGTTTTATACGCTTTTAATATACATATATACTAATAGCCAAGAATATAGCGTGCTTCATGGATTTCCTACTATGCTGCTTTTTACAACATGGAAGCAACAGCTAATGAACTCAGTCAAAAGATGATTGACAACTACAACCGTCTCAAGACCGCTGCTTCTGGTTATTCCAAGAAGCCTGTGGTTGCCTGGACCGAGTACGATGCTCCCAGTCAGTATAACAACAACACCGGCAGTTATAACTTGAAGAATGATTCTTTCAAAGTTGGTCTCACCAATGATGCAGGTACGGTTTTTTTTTTTTTTTTTTTTTTTTTTTTATTAGATGTAAAAATCCTAACCTGTATTTTAAAATTGAAGGTGCTGCTATGGTCAACACCGAAAAGGCCACATACAAAACCTCTGCCGAACTTTTAGCAGCCTTGACAAATGTGGATATTTTGATTGATGAAACATATATTGGACCCGAGATGAAGGATTTCATGAAGAATTATGGACTCAGCGAAGCAGATCAATCTAAATACAAGTTTTTGGCCAATAAGAAGGTTTTCCGTGAAGATGGCATCATGACGGAATCTGGTGGATATGATTGGTTTGAGGCCCCCGTGGCTATGGCAGATGCTTTATTGGAGGACATGATTAATGTTGTGAACAAGGATGCACCTTCCTCTCAATTCAACCGTAACTGGCTTCGTAATATTGCTACTGCAGAATCCATCAAGTATACTACCGTGAACAACTGTACCTGGACCGAGAACGCACCTAGACCTGATATGGCCACTGAGTTTAATGGAGGTGCTTTCACTTTAGCTGATGATTCATCTTCCAGTGCTGCTACCATCACTCGTACAAATATCATGGCCATTGTTGTGTCTATTGCTTCTTTCATCTACCTCGCTTAAAAATCTAATATATCATCACCCCCACCCTTTAATTTATTAAAATAACCATTAATGTGACTTTTTTTTATCACTTCTCTTATAATCCCCTCCATTGCTGCCGCGTATTCATTTTCTTTCCTGTTTATAAAAAAAAAAAAATCCACACTCATCGATATAAACACCATCATGCCACCCAACATGCACAAACGAATTTTGAATGAAATCGCCGAAGCCAATAACGACAAGAGTGCGGAAACTGTTGTGTATGTTCCTCATGAGGGAGACATTTGTAAGGAGTTTTAAGTTGTTATTACATTACAACTGTATTTATTAAAACAAGAGAAATCTAGATAAAATGCTTGGATCTATTCAAGGCCCCCGGGAAACGCCTTATGAAGGTAAATGAAAGAATTTGCCATGTTTCACACCTTGGTGTTTTTAAACAAGAGTTTTATTCGTGTAGGAGGAACTTTCTTACTTGATATCAAATTACATGTAAGCGATAAATATAGATATATTTATAAATAGAGAGAGAGAGAGATACATGAATCTATGTAACTCATCTTGATGGAGAAAAAATAGGATAATCATCCCTTTGCACCTCCCGAGATCAAGTTTATTACAAAGGTCTACCATCCCAATGTCAGCTCACAAACCGTAAGTGGTGGTATCATTTTGCAAATACTCCAACTAATCCTATTTTATAAATCCCGTAGGGCGCTATCTGTTTAGTAAATTACAAATAACAGGCACATCATGGAGTATGGCACTGACAACTGTATTAAATAGGATGTATTGAAGAGTAACTGGTCTCCAGCCATGACACTGAGACTTTGCTTGATTTCAATCCAATCTTTATTAGATGCACCTGATGCATCATCACCTCAGGATTTTCAGGTAGCTAAAGTGTACACATCCAACAAACAACAGTTCATTAGGGAAGCAAAGACATGGACTAGAGTTCATGCTAATGTCAGCCTCGATGCATACATTAGCTCTCACTATGAGTTATAAGAGAATTTGACTAATATCCAGCTTTTTTAAATGCATCAATAAAATCACACGGAAGTTCAAAAAACAAAAACAAAAAAATTCTGCATTACAAAGTTATAAAGGAAATGAAAGGATATCCTTTATTCTTTTCATACATAATGCAACAAGCATACATCACATTGGATGGGTTTGTTTAGACAACTCTGCGCTTCTTTGCGTGTCTGTTAGTAGTGTCCGTTAGTTCTTTTTCAATTGGGTACATGCGTAGCAGTAAAGTAGCTTTTTACCTTTTGATAGGCAGGGACTCGAGTAAGAGTGATTTCAACTTGACCTCATTATTCAATTGAATCAAGGAAACATACTCGAGGTTCTTTGTAAGTTTCGATTCCTCCAATGCCAACCAATAAGCCAACACTTTTGAACGGTCAAGGATTTCAAACTCATTATCAATCACGGTTCGTGCCCACTGTACCATTTTTTCCTGCAAGGAGCCTTCTTTAGCGGTAGGGAAACAAGTTTTCATGGCTTGCATAGTGCGTTTAAAGTGTCGATCAAATACACTTTTCTTTTCGATCTCTTGGGATTGGATGTATGCAACAAAGTCAACTTCTGTGTCACTAGCCAGTGCCTGACGAAGTACACGCAATTCTTTAAAATCTTTGAACAGCATCTCTCTTTCTCTCTCTTTATTTTGTTTGGTGTGTGAAAAAAAAAAGAAGGAAGAAATAGATCAGACGCCCATCTACATTATAAATATCTGACGTCAAATATCTGGCGTTTCGATTTCACATGATGCAGATCTGATACATTTGATCAAAAAAACTTAAAACACGAAAAAACACCTTCAACGCGTAGAATAGCATATTTTGTGTGTTCCTGAATTAAAACTCCGTCTGATGACGTAACTTTTTTTTTTTTTTCTTGATTTCAAACAGCATTTTTTTTTTTTTTTTTGTCCCTCTCTGTTTCTTTTTTTTTTTTAATAACGCATAATACATTTCTCTACAAACTGTACATATATAAAGAAAAAGAGAGATATAAAGAAAAGAAAAAGCCATGTCCAGCCACTTACCAGCTTCGATTGGAGAATTGTTCCCTCAACTTGCGGTCATGACCGACACCGAAAAGATTTTGAAAGTGGCTCGTCATATGCCATGTGATCACTGTCAAGAGTGTCAGGGTTGGCGACCTGATTTATCCGTCGAGTTTTCTGTAGATACCTGTATTTGTGGTCATGAACCCGAACATCACGTCGATCGAAAGCAAGACTTTACTAGACGTTTGAAAGTCGCTTTACGTATCGATGAATTATTAATGGTAAACCTCTCTTTCTCTCTCTCTCTCTCTTGTTCTTTCTCACACCTTTAACTTTAGGAAAAAGGCAAATTAGACGACTATGATTATATGGATGATGATATATCTTCCTTGAAAAAGTAAAGTAAATACTTTTGCATGATTTCGTGTTTTTTTTAAAAAAAAACAAAAACAAAAACTCACCTTTTTCTTATAGACAGATTGTGTATAATTCAACTCGAGATCAATCCACAGATTTTCTTTCGGAAGCATCTTCTCCTTCCTCCATGGAAGATAGAAACCTGAAGAGACTTCGAGATTTTACAGACGAGGAAGACGAGGAAGAAGAACCGAAACGCTTCAAATCCGATGATGAATCCGACCAAGAAAAGCAAAAGGAGGATTCCGATGACGATTCTGAAGAAGAGGACGAGGATGAAGACGACGATGACTCGGATGACGACGACGACGAGGAGGAAGAGGAAGACGAGGATGAGGAGGAAGAGGAGGAAGAGGAATTCGAAGATGCCGAAGAGGAATTGAACGTCTCAAAAATACCTGGCACGGACCTTCCTTCGCAACCCACCGTCGAATCAGAATCACACGGAGACGATTACACTTCCAGTAAAAGTCAGTATGAGGATCAATATACACATGATGACAAACATGACTCCTATGATCATGGTTATACAAAAGAGAATTACGATGAGGAGTTTGAACAACATTCGTACGAAATAAAGGATTACGATTATGAAATGCAAGATCTCAATCCATCCACTAAAAAACCACCACCACCACTGTCATCACAACCCTCATCATCACCACAGCCACCATCATCACAACAACAACAACAACAACAACAACAACAACAACAACAATCACCGCCGTCGCCACCACCACTACCATCGTCATCACCACGACAACCACCACCACCAACAGTGACAGTGACAGAAGCGGTAGTAGAGGTACGGGATGACGGTAAAGATACAGAGGCCCACGATGGCGAAGAAGATGAAGAGGATGATGACGAGGATGACGAAGAAGACGAAGAAGAATACGAAACGGCACTTGTGAACGAAGCAGAACGACAGTTATTAAATCGAGCGATTCCCAAGATCAAGAGCGAGACAGAGGAAGGTGAGCGATTACTGAATGAAGAAGCGCTAAAGGTCAATGGAGCAATTGATGCCAAAGAAGGCATTCTTGATTCCTTTGGTCATGTGAAAATTCTCGCAGGATTCAAACCCGAGAAAAAGGAAAGTCCGGCCATGATTGAGGAAAGAACGGGTTTGATTCAAGTACGCGTGGTAGAAAACGATGGAAGTCGAGAAAGTATGATTCTATTGACTGGATTAAAGAACATTTTTCAAAAACAATTACCAAAAATGCCAAAGGAGTATATTGCAAGGCTGGTCTATGATCGTAACCATAAAAGTATGGCCCTCATTCGAAATCCAATGAAGGTCATTGGTGGCATTTGCTATAGACCCTTTGACCCACAAGAGTTTGCTGAAATCGTGTTTTGTGCAATTGCTTCTACCGAACAAGTGAAAGGTTATGGTTCCTTCCTAATGAACCATCTCAAGGATTACGTGTCCACTCATACCAACATGAAGCATTACTTGACCTATGCCGATAATTATGCTACGGGATATTTTAAAAAGCAGGGCTTCACCACAGATATCACATTGGATAAAAGGAAATGGGTAGGTTATATCAAGGATTACGAAGGTGGAACCATTATGCAGGTATGTGTGTGCGTTTGTTTTTTTATTCATCTATACTTTAAATGATAACCGTCAAAAGAGAATAGTGCACAACCGTTCCCAAAGTCAAATACCTTCATGTGCACGATATTCTATCTGTGCAGCGTAAGGCAGTTTATGAAAAGATGAAGGAGTATTCTACCTCCCATATTGTATACCCAGGCTTAAAAATGCCAGTCAATGAACACGGCAAACGAGCCATTGATCCATTTGACGCACCGGGAGTCAGAGAATCCGGCTGGACACCCGAGATGGATGCCCTGTAAGCTCTCTTATGAGGAATGAGCGAATATAGAATACTGACCTATTCATTTTCTAGATCAAATCGACCTCGTCATCCACCTCATTATAACCAAATGCGCCATCTAGTGAGTGAGTTGAGAGCGCATGCTCATTCATGGCCGTTTCATGAAGCGGTGAACGCGGATGAAGTGACGGATTACTACGATGTGATCAAGTCGCCCATGGGTAAGACAAGTTTCTATGACAAGCGTATGTGTACTAAAACTTTTATTTAGACTTGACGACGTTGGATCAAAATGTGGAAACGGATGTGTATCAAACAATGGATGATTTTATACGAGATGTCCAAAAGATTTTTGATAATTGTCGAGTCTATAATGCCGAAGCTACCAATTATGCTCGTTGTGCAAATCGACTGGAAAGATATTTCAAAGAACGACTTCGTGTATGGACAAATGGAGATGAAAAGGAAGACTCGTAACTCTCTCTCTCTCTCTCTTTTTTTTTTATTAAAGATAACGTCTTGCTATAAGTTTAATTCGATTATCAAAGGTGGGTGTGGTAATGGTGGAATTCTTTTCATAAAATGGGTTCATCAAGACCTACCAAACAAAATATAAAAAAAAAAGTGGTTTTAAGAACAATAATAAAAAGGGTTGTTATGATATATATCTCTTTTTTTTTTTTTTTTTACCTTGATGTACAGTTCATATACTTCAGTGAAAAATGCCTTTATGCTATCCTCAGATTTCTGATCATGCAACAGCATGAATTTCACACCTTCTATATGTTAGTACATGTCATTTACACGCTAAATATAAACTTACTGCCTGCTGTGACAAAACAAGATACATAAAACTCGTTAAATCTATCAATCGATTTAAGGTACCTATTATTTACAATAAAAAAAAAAAAATTGATATATAAGCGGGGGAAAACTCATCTAGCTTGAGTTTACAAACATGGCTTGTGTATTCCACTGGTATTCCTCGACAACATCGAGAGCGGCATGGATAATGAATTGGTTTAAATGTTTATGATCATCTCTTTGCTACAAGTCAAAAAAAAAAAAAAAAAAAAAAAAAAAAAAAAACTGGTTAAAAAAATGAGGCAGTGTTTCATTCACTCCTAGTGTTCTCTTACTCTGTTGGAATCGATAAATGCTGAAGAACGTGATGAGGGTACAATTTCTGTCTCGTATATTGGGTTATCTGTAGCTCCCACAATGGCAAAATAATAGTTGGACATGATAAACTACAAGGAAAAGCACTCTCAAGAGATTTAAATGAAAAGTAAAAAGGGGCGTAGCGGGTATTGAACCCTTTAGCGAATGACATCACAGTAAAATCGAGTGCCCTTTTTTTTTTTTTTTTTTCTTCTCTCTTTCATCCTTTTTATTCAATCTAACAAAGAGTCAAGATGGGAGAATCCAGAACAGAATTATTGGCTTGGGTGAACGACTTGTTACAGTTAAACTATACCAAAGTAGAGCAGACAGGCACAGGTACGGCTAAATTCTTGTTTTTGTAAGTCCACTTCAAAAAAAAAAAAGGTACTGATATGAAAAGATGAAATAGGTGCTGCTTATTGTCAAATTATGGATTCAGTATTTAGTAAGTTAAATCTAGGCAAAAAAAAAAAAAAATTGATAGTAAGGATACTTATAATTTGCGGATAGATGATGTGCACATGACCAAAGTCAAATTTGACACTAAACATGAATACGAATACGTTGCAAACTATAAAGTGCTTCAACATACATTTGATAAACATAAGTAAGTAGAATCGCACTACGCGTCATTCCTTTTTTTTTTTTTTTTTTTTTTGGCTAAATAGTAGATGATTTCTTTTTAGGATCGACAAGGTATACATGATAATCTCTCTTTTTTTCCATGCTTTATTTATCACATGCAAAATACACAGATCATTCCAGTTGATAAGTTGATGAAGTGCAAGTTTCAAGATAACCTTGAATTTATGCAATGGGTAAAGAGATACTGGGATCAGAATTTTCCAGGAGGTGCTTATGATGCTGCTCACCGTAGAAAAGGCGGTGCTGCTACTAATGGTGGCGGTAACGGTGCACATGGTAAGAGTCCAGCAGCAGCGCGTGCAGCAGTAGGTGCAATGTCACGTAAACCAATGAACACCACGAATACTGCAGGTAAAGATAGGACAGCCAAAATAGATGGGAGCAGTCTTATTCTAAAGAAATAACATTTTTTTTTTTTTTTTTTTTTAGGTCGTAGTGCTAGTCGTACAGCTGTTACTGCAACAGGTCGTGCATCGAGTGCCAAATCTTCAGCTGCTGGTACAGATGCTCAATCAGCATCCGTCATTAGTGATTTAAACAAACAAATCACAGAGTTAAAGGTCACGGTCGATGGTCTTGAAAAGGAACGAGACTTTTATTTTGGAAAGTTGCGAGAGATCGAAATTTTGGTTCAGGAACAATTAGAATTAACAGATCAAGATAACGAAGATACAAATTGTATCAAGGATATTCAAGCTATTCTTTATAGAACTGAAGAAGGCTTTGAAGTGCCTCCAGAAGGTGAAGATTTGGGTGAAGAACAGTATGACGACGAAACTTTTTAATTCATCATAATAAACCCTTTTTTTATTATTATTATTATCATTATTATTGGTATAATTCTGCATTAAATGGTGTGCCAAATAAGAATTCCCAACTCTTGGGGGGTGTCCATCCTTTCAATTCTGTATTGATACGTAACAAGGTGTTTACAAAGTTGCCATATTCAATACTATCCTGAACATTATCTCCTTCTAAAGCAAACATAATCACCATCGTTGTAGCTTCAACACGGCCCGAGATGGACTTGTACAATGCACTGGCTAAACCAGATCCGGGTAAATCCAGCTTATCGCTCTCTTCCAGCTCCAATTGAGGTACACCTATCCTGGCTGCATTCTCCACCTCTTCTCCTTTACCCCACGTGCGGAAAGGTGGTCCGTTAATCTGATTATCCATACGACGTGAAGCATCCATACTCGTCAATAAAATCACCTTGCGGAATTGGGCTGAAAATTCTGTAATCTCGTCAATAAAAGCCTGTCTTTTACCTTTCAATGCAGGTGAGCGTTGCTGAATACATGTCCATTGATGATCCTTTGACTGGAACACTTTTTATTTATTAGAGTTTTTGCATAATTTTTGTTATACATATATAATTTTTTACCTTCCAAGGGAACAGTAACACCTGTTTGTGAGTTATCTTCACGCACACCAGAGACAGGGACCAGGGCGTCGGAGTCAAGGAAACCAATACGCTCAAGCTTAAATGTGTGAATAAGCAAGTCTGACACTAACTGAGGTACATTGCCAATAGACACTGTAGGCTGTAAATGCAGATAATGAGTAATCCTTATATGTCTCTCTTTTTTTTTTCTTGCTTACCAAGATAAGCGTAGAGTCCTTCAAGAATGAAGGATCGTAATTAGGTACGGGGACAAACGACATGTTTATTTCTTGTTAATGTATAAAGTTAAAATGTATGTAGCAGTAGCAAAACATGTAGGAGACACACATTGCGCGTTCGAGAATAGCAGTCACGCATAAACAGTCACAAATAAGGGCGGGAGGAACTAGAATTTGGCAATCAAGGCAGCCTCTCTTTGTGATTCCAACTCGTGCTTAAATAAGAAGGATTTAATTTTACAAACAGAAAATAAGAAACGCTACACAAATGAAATTACCAAGAGAAGTTCAGTTTCCTGTATCTTGATTGAAGCCAATGTCATGTCCTATAAGGAAAAATAAAAAAAGAAAAAAAAAAAGAAGATTAAATTATTTTCACATCACTAAAAAAGGGGAACGGATTTGTCATTTTTTTACGGGTGGCAAAGTTTTAAATGATGCAAGTGAAGTTGATTGCTCCAATAGGATGTTTTCTATGGAATCTGATTTTGAATCTAATTCATATAAATGACTTAATCTTGTACGAATACCCAGATTATTATACTTTTTCTATATTAAAACAAGTGCGTGTTACAAACAAATAAGGTTTTATTCTCTCCCTCCTTTGTGATACCTCAAGAACTAGATATTCAGATTGATCTGTCCCGTTTTGGTTCATCATATGTTTGCTGTTGTTAACATCCCGATTTTCTTTTAACTTTGTCAGAATACTATAAATACATTCATGTTATATTTTTGTATCATCACAGAATAAAATAAAAAAAATAAAAAATTCTTATGTAAAGTATACCTTTCCATTTTTAACAAGTGACCGTCAAATCCCTCTTGCAGACAAGAGTCGATGTGCCGCAGACGTTCTAGTTCCAAATGAGAATCCATTCGGTCCATTGATAATTGGGTAATGGCAGTGTAATAACTATTAAAGAAATTTAAAAGGGAGATATGAGGCCCGCCCAGTAAAGTTTTTTTTTTTTTTTTTTTTTTTAATTATCTTACGTGCTCAACTCAGTTTGACCGATCCCAAGATACTGAGCAATGACTGCAAGAGAATGTAATGCATGATTTCCCTGCAAAGTTAATGAACTAGTGTCAAATTCAACTAGTATTAATTAATAAAAGTAATGAATTTTTTTTTTTTTTTTTATAATAAAAAAATAAAATGAAATATACCAGCAGTAGCATTGATAATTATATTTTCTACTAGTTCAGTTGAATTGAAATTAAGATTTTTAAGGTTCTCCAGTATGTGGTAATTTTTATCCGTGTGGTCAAAGGAGGGTATTTCCCTGTCTTTGTAGAGAGTTGCTAGCCAAGCATGGATCTAGAAAAACAAAATATTTGTCAGTTAGTGGGGGACTAGCATAAAAAGAAGACATGTAAAAAAATTACGTATGACCAATTCATTATTGATAGTTTGTGTTTTCAAAAGGGAAAAAAGTCAAAAAAGAAATGAAAATTGATATTTGTGTGACCGGAAGCCTTATATAAAAAAAGAACGTGTAGACTCAATTTTTTGGATTGGATGAAAAAATGTGGCGTGAGCTTTTTTCAACGTGGAATTAAAAAAAAAAAAAAAAAAAATTAAAAAATCAAGGTGTGACAAGAGTCAAGCTTCTAAAAGGCAATTTTCTAAACATAAGAAGAGCCCCATCGCGCTTTTATTTTTTTTTGCAGCCAAAAAAAAAAAAGCTTAAACATCCTTGTCACGAGCTTAGTACATGTTTAAAAAAGACCCGTTTTTTGTATCACAAAACGAAATCGGACAATTAAAAGAATTAAAAAATACCCAATTGACATGGTCATCCCAAAAAGTTGGCTCGAGCGATACTAAATAAAAAGGGTTACTTTTTTTCTATTTATTTATTTCTTTCCCTTTTTCCTACACTACTTATATATATAAAAAAAAAACACATACATAATCATGTTATCAGTAACAAACATGTTGAATTACAAACAACAACATTACAAAAGACCAGCTGTACTGGATATTAGCAACCTTTTAAATACCCCATACCAACCCAAAAGCCCTTCTCTCTCACCCTCATTAACATCATCACCAGCAAGCATAAATTCCTTCACAAGCTACCCGTTTCCAACGCAACAGGCTGAATGGCAAGACGCTAAACACAGATCACACACACCCATCAGTATGGACAATGAAGACATTGATATGTTGGAAGAAGAGACTGAAGAAGATGATGACGAAGATGATGATGATGAATCCTCAGCTGCTATCAAAGCAAAACGCAGAAGAGCCAATGCCAAACAACTCGAAGTCTTAAATAGAGTGTTTGATCGTACATTCTTTCCGTCCACTCAGATGAGAGCTGAGCTTGGCAGACAATTAGGCATGAGTCCAAGAACTGTCCAGATCTGGTTCCAGAACCGTAGACAAGCAATGCGCACAAGAGAACGTCAAAGACTAATTAGACTTCGTAATAATGACTCTAAGCAAACCACTACTGAGTAATGGGTTTTAAACACAAGAAAAAAAAAATTTTTTTTTTTAATTCATTATACACTTCCTCCCTTATTCTGTACATCTCTTATATAACCCTCTTTTAGTAATCACATTTAATAAAATTCATCAAAAAACTGGTTTTTTTTGATTGATTGTACCTTTTATTCTATTTTCTAACACAACACATTTTTTCATTACACAATAATAATTAACCCGGTGTTGATGAAAGGGCGGTATTTTTATTATTATTATTATTATTAAATTTGGGGGTACCGTGTCACCATCCAAACAGAAGCTTTTATATGTCTCTCTCCCCCCCAAAGATCCTCTCGTTTTTACTCGGACTTTCGGCCTGTCGATTTTCAAATTTAGTAAAACTTTATAAATGTAGACCGGATAAAAGTTTGACACAATCTTTTTTTATAAGTGCGCGCGCCTTTACTAAAAGAATTCAAACATGAACCAACATACACATATTCTTCCCCTCCCTGCCTGTCTTGCCTGTCTGTCTGCCTGCCTACCTACTTTTGCTTATACTTTTTCTTCATTCCTATCTTAATCCCCTTTCTCCTTTTTTTCTTTTTCTTAAATATACATGCCAGGAAAAAAGTCCAATACAAGTTTTTCTGTAAAGAGAAAGCAAATTAATTTCAATTTGTTGGATACACCAATTTCAAATAACAGGTAAAAAAGAGAGGACTTTAACGTAACACAGGTCTAATTTTAGTCCCTTATCCTATAGTTCGTCAAGCTCATTTCATCATCATTTACATGACTGTAAATAAAAAAAAAAAAAAAATACTATTTATTAATTTTTACATAACACACCTTTTTTTGATGTTTAGCTAATATCAACAGTATTAATCAAGATATTTATGATCAACTAATCAAGGAGAAGGATGAAAAGATCAACCAATTAAAAGTAAGCCACTTTTCCATAACTACAAACAAAACAAGTTTAAATAAATAATCATTTTTAGGATAGAAAGAATTAAGTAATGTCAATGGAGAATTACAAATAACGAGACATGAACATCGTCTCATGGTAAATGAGCAATCTGAATTTGAATCCCGTATCACAGGTCAGTTCCCCACCCCCCCCAGATTTTGGCTGCATATCAATATTTTATATTAGAAAAATGTTCCAAAGAGAAACAGGCAGTTGAACTTGAATTAAAAATTCTAAAGGAAACGCATGTCGAAAAAGTCCAGTCTTTATCCTCTAGCCTTAATCAATTGGCAGGTACCGTGGCCTCGTTACGGGATCAACTCAAAAGAAATAATATTAAAGAAGGTAACATACACGGAATCACACGATCTCACACATATAAAATAACCTGTTTTATTATAATTTTGGTAGAGGAGAATAATAATGTTGCTGCCCTCTTATTGGCCGAGTCCAATCTCTACAAAAAAGACGCGTCCTTTATTCAAGACGCGTATTACCAGGTAAAAGGTGAGACTCATATCAACCACCCACTCTGGTCAAACATACAGGTATATACATCTATGTACATCTGGATACCGTCTCTTACTGTTTCTCTCTTTATAGCACAACACATTAGCCATCAAGCATGAAATTGACCACTTTGAAGCATGGAAGTCTATACCCGTAGCAGACCTTGCAAAACTCTTGCGTGAAGACCATCAAAAGAATAATTCAGTCAAATCCCTCTTATTTAAAAGATACAAGAAATAGTAATAATACACTTTTGTTTTTCTTAAAAAAATAAATATTCGGATTCTTTTTAATTGTTTGGATATATGTGCTAAACCACCGATAAACAGTTTTATCACGTGTGTATTTATTATTATTATTCAATAAATCGTACTGCTATTATACCTGATGCGCAGTTACTATCTTTTATAAGAATAGACATCTACTATATCAAAATAACTACCTCATCCTGACATAAGCTTGTTTATGGGTAATAGTAAAATCCGCTCACTTTATTTCTCTGTCATCAAAACCAAGCCAAGTTCTCTGAAAAGGTAGTTCAAAACGGACTCCGTTTCTTCAAGCAGTAATACTATAAGTTGACAAACTACAATTTTTTTTCTAGACGTGAACAGTTGCATTATCTGGAGGACACTGATAACATCACGGCTATGGCTAGTCACTGCTATAGGGTGAGCGCTTGGAGATATGGGCTCCTAGCTTTGGTCTGGGATTAATACAGGTCTAATATTTGGTGTACGTTTTGTTCATTTTTATAAACTAAAAACATGCATGTATACCCTCCCAGAAAACGTGTCGTGGAAGTACTTGTCTGGGTATGGTATTTCAAAACGGGATGGGCGACCCGAAGGCTTATTGTCTCTCTGGACAGGGAAGAAGCAGAAATGTTAATTGAAACGCAAAAAAAAAAAAGCTTTTCATCAAGAAAGGTGAATACTGATTGCTGTCAAGCTCAATATGCAATGTTTTATGCACTACTAACAATATTGTCTAACGTAGAGACCTGTTGTTACTGACAGAGCAAATAAGAAGAAAAAAAGGCCTGACATGGCGTCCACAAATTGATGGATTGCTTACAGGTGTCAAAGGTAGCCTTTATCCGAACCTCGAATGTTTATTCACTTCATAGAGTTTGTGGATGTTGCTCGAAGCAGCCATCAAAGAAAGAAGCTCAAGTAAATATTCCAGCAAAAAGGGCAGCACATAAGGAGGCAATTAGTGGCAAGTTATGACCTTCTGAAGAAGATCCTGAGGAGGACGAATAACATTGGTAAATTGTTGTCTACAAATGTTGATTGTGTATTCGCTTCAACATGTAGGACATGCAACCAATAATGATATGTATTGCTGTTCCACAGGATAGAATAATTTCCATAAGTAACATGATTCTTCTTTGTGTATTAAACGTCTTTTGGATAAATGTAATGGCTGCTCACTGCCCACAATTGATAAGTCATTACGCTCTGTACCTTTGAAATCTATTTATACCAATCTGAAATTGAAAAACAAGAAATGTCCACAAAAAAAAAAAAAGGAAAATGAGTCATCCGTGCTCCGGTGGCTTAGTGTGTGATTTAACGCAATCCTCTTTCTCTCTTTTTTTTTTTTTTTTTTTTTTTTTTTTTTTTTTTTTTTTTTTTTTTTCAAATCACACCCCCCCCCTTTTTTTTTTTATTTTTTTTTTTTTTTTTTATTTCAAACAGCTTTTTTTTTTTTTTTTTTTTTTCCCTCTCTTTTTCTTTTTTTTTTTTAATAACGCATAATACATTTCTCTACAAACTGTACATATATAAAGAAAAAGAGAGA